>JAPSGF010000074.1:2285160-2441271 GCA_035772895.1 Perdix hodgsoniae
CCTTCCCCTTCCCCTTCCTTCCTCCCTCCCTCTCTCCCTTCCTTTTTATTTCTTCCTTCCTTCCTGTAGTGCTCTGCAATACAGCTGCCTTATAAATAGTCTCCTGGCAGTATATGTTTCAATTTGTGTTAAGTAGATATCATGATGTTGACTCCTCCCCACCAAATCCCTCAGTAGATCCCATGATACAGGTAGCTCTTCTGAATAATGACCAATATTCACAACAGGTTTCATGACAATCAAAAGTTTAAGGGATGTGTTACAAGCCCTGAATTCATGAATGATTTCACTGTGAAGGGAATCTCATATTAATTACTCGCATGTTAATTATATGCTAATAAACTGAAATGAGTAAAGCTCTTAAAGCATGCAGATGACAACACTGCCCTGGGAAAGCTTTACCTCTCTTACTGCAGCTTATCTGGGTCTATTTATTTTTAAAGAAAAACATGAATATTTAATCACAGTAGTTTTAGCCCTGTATTCCTATGCTGGAACCTGCGGAGTCCATGTGAATTTAGAAAACACATAAAGAGTTGTCGCTGACCTACTTACAGAACACTGATGCAACTTCTTCCTCAGAGTATAGAAAACAAACTTCCTTACATTGTAAAACACATTATTGTTTACTCAACTTTCTAGGACTTCAATGCAGCAGTTTATAGAGAGAAATATTTGTAAAGCATTGTATTCCATAATTAATACTTTCTGAAGTGGAACAAGGAGAAACAGTCTGTTGTCACAGAGAAGCAGCTTTTTAATTGGGGCGAATTTGATATTGCTGAGGATAAGGGCTTTTATTAGTTACAGTCAGGGAAAATGCAGGCAACTCCCTCTGCAGCAGTTCCTCTTAATACCCTTAAAAGGGGACTTATATCTGAGCCATTACATCACAACGATCCAGACTTTCCTGCCACGAAAGCTATTGTGTGTAAAATCCGTACAGATGTTGTATGATGTGTAAAATGTTAGGTGGGACTGAGGTGGGACCTCCAAACTCACGGGCACTTCAGGAGCAAACCTCAGGTGCTCTTTTTGAACAAAGCTCAGGTGTTTATATATATATATTTTTTTCCTTGCCAACCTCCTGACCTGTGGACTGCTGCTGTGGCACACACCCTCCACCACGCATAGACACCTGTGTGTTTGTACCCAGCAATCAGGCAATTTCCTTTGGCTGCTTTGTTAGCATCCACACAGCTCCTTTCTGCACTGCCTTTTCTCCCTGATTCCCCAAACACATTCTGCCCTTTAGCAGTTCTCTCCCACCCACGTGCTCCCTCTCCTCCCTTTCTCAGACAGAGATGTGGATCCACACACTCTCCTTTGCTCATCCCCCTGCAATGTGTCAGCCTTGCAGCCTCCTGCATGCTGCACGTTTCCCATCTCACTGTGTGTGACTGGGGAAGCCTAGGAGAACTTGGGAATTAAATGCAGCACTTGGCTGCGGCCCAGCACAGCCCGTCAGGATGCGTAAGCTGCATGCCTGCCTATGACAGCACCAGCCCTGATAGAAAGCCTCAGCATCAAAGGCGTTCCTCATAGACACGCCTCAGCTGGATGTACATCACTGATTTTAGTTACACTCATGAATGTTTCATATAAATCTGATATTGACTCACTTGGATTTTCAGAAATTGCTTATCGTCAGAAAATAGATGTGTGAAACAAAGATCTAGCTATTTAAGGAACACTCGTTATGTCTCTTAAAGTTCTGTGTCTTCCTGGTTTTTTATGCCATCTTCACATCTTGTACCTTACAATTCAAGCAGGATCCCCAGAGAAGATGTGGGTGCCCCATCCCTGGTGGTGTTCAAGGCCAGGTTGGATGGGGCCCTGGACAGCCTGAGCTGGGGGGTGGATGCCCTGCCCACCACAGGAGGTTGGAACTGAGCTTTGAGGTTCCTTCCAACCCAAACCATTCTGTGATTCTATGATTCTAGGATTTCAGCTTTGGTGTTGTGAGCAGTGTGGCCAGGAGTGGAAAAGAAACTTGTGGGAAGAGTGGTGGAATTGCCAATGTTAGAGCTACAGTGTGCTTCTGAGACCTGGAAGAGAAATGGAGGCAATTACATCAATGATGGGTAAAGACCTTACGCATTTTTTCACAAGTTTTCCCAAAGATTCTTGTTTGATTCAAGAGGCTGGAAATGCAGGCTGCACTCTCTTTTTCCCAGGTTTGAAGCTTGATCTTCATAGTTGCAAGGTGCCCATGTTAAGCTTCCTTGCTCAAGTCTTGTTTTTCATACCATCTTTATTTTCTTCCTCCGACTGGGTGCACACTCCCTTGATGTAAGGTAGAAGTGATAGACTGCCCTGCTGGCAGCCTTCACACATTATGATGCCTAAAAATGTCTTATCGCAGAAAATGTCAGCTAGGAGTTCTGGTATGGTATTTGGTGTGTGGAGGTAGGAAGACGATAGTTTATGATCAGGATTTAATTATCTCAGTTCTGTCAGTCCAGGTCACAATAACAATTAGGCAAAATTAGAATTACATTAGGTTCACCTAAGTGTTCTCTGTGTTTTGATCCTTTGGTCATCTGAAATATTACACCCCCTTAAAAAAACAGATCAGCATATCCACCAGGAGTATTTTTGATGACAAGACTGGCATGCAAAGACTTTAATTTGCCATGATCCAGTTTTGCAATGAAGAAAAATATCTACACAGTCCTCACTGGAGTCAGAAACAGACTGGAGTGGGAGCCAGTCAGAAAGATTGGGTGCGATATTTTTCTTCTTCCATGGCCTAATATAACATGGTAAATCCATCTGTAAGTATCAGAGTGGAGAGAGGATTTCTAGAAGAGTCTCTCCTGTAGGAAATAAAGGGAAGATAAAATCCAGTAGGTGAGCATCAAAGCAAAGCAAACCTGCACATGGCTGCAGGAATTGCTAATGAGCCAGACCCTATACCCAGGCCCCACTCCACTGGGAGAAATAGCAGATACCCACAGAGCAGGGCTCTGCTTATTCCCATGGGCATGAGATGCCATGTCAGTACTCCCAAATACAATGCAGACAGTTTCAAACTGTAGTCTATCTCACGTGCTGGGGACAGAATAACATTGCCTGCCATATATTTATTTAGTTTTCAGTTGAACAATGCCAGATTTTGTCTTTTGGAGAGAGAAAGGAAAAAAATGTAATTGTGACCTCAGAGGTACAAATTTCATAGTTTCTAATTCTAAGTGTAATTACTTCTGCAATATCAGGAGAGAAAGTTATCATGGGATCTCTTACTTTGCCTGTTAAATAATAGACTTTTCAGAACTAATCTGTACAGTCTTCATACCCAAAGGCATATTTATTGGGCAAACTGGGATAGCTTCAATGATTCTATCAGTCTACCAGATAATTAAGGCAGGCTTTAAGTAGTACAGCATTGCATAGCAGCATTAAAACATCTGGAACTCCAATTCTTATATGACTTTGTGTTTCTACTGCCTAGAGCAAAAAAGGGAGAAGCAATGGATCAGTCTGGGTAGTGAGGGGCCCATCAATGCTTTGGTGCAGACACCTGAGCCATATCAGCCCCCCAGCTGGGAGGTTTGCACAGGCTTGTTAATCCAGATGTTGTGGTGTTGGGGTGAGCTGGATGGAGCCTGGACCCAAGAAGCACATTTGAATAACACTGCCTTCCATTTCTGAACCCTGCTCACTCTGTGGTTTAAACATGCCCAACACCAGGCTCACCAACTATTCTTGCAGATGAAGGAAGACCTCCTGACTTGCATAATCTAAAGGAGATGCATTTTTCCTTAGTTCATTCCTATAGATGTGAAATAGCAACACTCAAATCCAAATACCTAGAACCAACATCATGATAATATATTTAATCAACAATTGCAGAGCATAAATATATATCATGCATTCTAAAATGTACATGGTTTTAGCATTTATATTTAAGCCATAAAATTAAAAAATATCCATTAATTAATTAATCTAATTCATTCAGCACAATGCAATTGATTGCTGCATTATTATTATTATCATTATTGTACAAACAAAAGGAACAGAAAGATTTGGACCCATATTTCTTAAAAATTTGCATTTATAGACAAATGCCTACTTCTTATTCCCCTAATAGCCAAGATGTATTTAGGGCTAGGAGGACTGGGCCTGAGTACCTGCTTCATCTGATTACAACATGTGCTTCATTCCAGTTTTCTCTACTGCTAGTGAGTGCCCAACCCTTGAGAAATAACTAGCAGAAGATTATTTCACATAAAATGCTTGATTAACACTAATCTACGTGATCTGTTTTTCAAATGTCTGAGCACTAGACTGTTCTCATGAGCACCACTTGTAGTTTTATTAATTGCTTTATCAAGCACATGTAAAGCCAGAGATGCTAAAACAATTCTTGGCTAGATTGTTAATGGGAACAGGTGACAGAGTCAACCACTTCAGTTCCTAATCTTGGATGGAAAAGCATAGTTAGAAGGTGGGAAATCCTTACTATCTTAATTTTGAATTCTAACAACTGTGTGATCTTGAGAAATAAATGAAACATCTTCTGAATTCTCCTCCCATTGAAGAAGAAACTTACGCTATTAGTGGTGTCTTCAATGGGAGGAGAATTCAGAAGCCAGGCATGCTAAATCACGGGTGCATAAGCAACAGAAAGGTACACATATAGGAGTGTAGGGTTAATGATTGTTGAGAAATCAGTATTGAGTTGGAAGAAATGAAGCACCTGTGGATAAGTAACTTTTCTTAGAAAAAAATTACCAAGAGACATTAAATGATGATTGATTTTTTTCATGGAAAGGTGCTCTGGCTTTGTAGGAAGAACTGACTGGAACAACCCAGCTAGCACGTGAGCTGTTGGTCTTGAAGGAACAAATCCAGCTCTGTAAGAGCACCACATGTCTGTGAGTAAAAATGATAATGCACAAAGAAATAATATGTCTAATAGAGTTCACTAGCTTAGTGACAATATGGCTTGGTTCAGAAAGAGTGGTCCCAAACATAAAAGTTAAGATGAGATTAATTATGATTCTCCTATTTACATATTTCCCTTGTAGCTGGTAGAATTACTAGCAATGACAAATGAAATCACATTCTGACTTAATAATTTAAGCTAAATGCAAATATCGGCATTTAAAGCAGATTTTCTATTCTGAGGGGAAAAAAAATAAAATTAGAAAGAAAAAAAAAAAGCCAATGATCTATAACAAGGGGGAATGGTTTTAAACTGAGACAGGGAAGATTTAGGTTAGATATTAGGAGGAAGTTTTTCACTCAGAGGGTGGTGACACACTGGAACAGGTTGCCCAAGGAGGCTGTGGATGCCCCGTCCCTGGAGGCATTCAAGGCCAGGCTGGATGTGGCTCTGGGCAGCCTGGTCTGGTGGTTGGCAACCCTGCACATAGCAGGGGGGTTGAAACTAGATGGTCATTGTGGTCCTTTTCAACCCAGACCATTCTATGATTCTACAACTTTAGGATGGTAAGTATTTATAACCTGTACTTTAGCAGATCTCCACAGTTCAGAACAAAGAAAGAAGGGAAGACACTGGATAATTAAATGGTGAAGTTCAGGAACTAATATTGGTCTTCAAAGCAGAATATGAACACTTCGAATTCAGAAATGAACACTCATTTAAAGCTATGCAAATCCAGTGAAATTTTAAGAGGCGAGATACAACTCACACAGTAAGAGACAATTCAGAAAGTACACAAGAACTGTCAAACACAACCACAGGCAGTAAGAAATTATACATGTGGGAAACTGAGTATTACAGGCTTTCTAGACTATTAAGAATAAAAGAAGAATGGACAGGGTGAGAAAAGATTACAATGAAGGTAAATGATTTATTTGAGTGTCAGAAAAGATAGGCTAGGAGTAAATCTTTACTCTGAAGTCACATTAACAATGTTAAAGCCCTACTGGATAAAAGATATTAAAAATACCAGTGGTGTATGAGCCCTAAAAATATATGTTCCAATAATTCATGGTACCAAATGAAATTTGTTGGAGATTCTGAGGAGATCTTGAGAATGAAGCACAATCCCAGCCTACCATAATTTATCATTAGAGATATGTAATTCATCATTAAAACAGCCACTCTACTGGATAGTTATCCAGTGCTGGAAAATGGCCAGCACTATAGAAATCTTTAAAATAGCTCTTAAAGTTGACTCCAAGAACTGAAAACTAGAGAATCTTAATTAATTAATGGGGAAAATAGTTGAGAAAATCATTTAAGGAAGTTATAAAACATCTACAGGTTATATGCAGGAGGGAGAAAAAAAGATGAGGAAGAATAAATTACAAGTCAGCACAGATAAATGAATATACTTATCCTAGAAAGTAATCCACGCTTTTCTAACTTGTTCAAATCTAACAAAGAGTTAGCAAAACATTGAGTTAAAGAGCATCAGGCGATATATATTTACAGACATTTGATAATATCACTCACATGAGGCTTTTAAGGAAACTCAGTAACCCAGGGGTGAGAGATAAGGTCTTCGCCATGATTGAAGGGAGAGAAAAGGATGGGGATGAATGACAGATGATCACGATGGAGAGGTGACCAGAGTGTGGTGCCACAGGGACTGCATAGAGATCACAGCTAGGATTAATTTCACTCCTTCTCTGGCCCTATCCATTTATTAATGACCAGGAAGAAAGGGAATACGATGAGATGGCAAAACTGCTGACAGCACAAAGCTGTTAAATTAGATAAAATGAAGGTGTCTGTAAATAACTCTTGGGACTTGTTGCAAAACTAGCAACAAGAAAGGAAATGATGTTCAGCAAAAGCAACCACAGAGATAAGGCTATAAAACAAACTGCTTAAACTGCTTATTCTCATTAATTGGATTCAAATAAATTATGGGAGAACCTTATTGGTTTGCATTTGCAAGAGGAGAATTGCGACATTTTGTTGCTATAATTACAAGGAGTTGTGTTATTTTAAAATAGCAGATATTACAAAGTATCTTATATTCATCTGCTTAAACTGCTGGAGCTTCATTTTGTCAGAATCCTTCTCCAAGCAGAGCTCGAATCACACGGTGACATACCACTGCTGCGAAGGGTACTGTCTGCCTCTCTTCTAATATCTGAGAAATCTTGGCAAGCAGATGGCTCTGAGCAACGGGGCCAGCTCCACAGTCTGTCACAGCCTCATTCCTTCACCCAGTCTCGAGCCAGAGGACACCTGCAGCGGGAGCTTCTATATTTCTTCATAAAAAAGGCCGACGACATGCTAAAGATAGCCTCTGCTTACATGGGGGGAGCCAACCTGTGTGCAGAGGAAAATGAACATCCTGTCCTCATCGTCAGGCGTTTCTCACAGTCTACGGTGCTGATGGGAGGGGTTTTGCTGAAAGCTCGTGTGGTCAACGCTCTGATCCATTTCCCTTCATTCTTCTGACCCCAATTATGAATATGAAAGGAAAATGCAAGTCTGGTGGACTTATGTGGCTGGGGTGAATTGAAAAGCTCACAGCAAGCTGAATGGTCTTCTTTTCCTTGCACAGTTGTGATCGAGTAGCCTAGCAGAGACAGTGTAAAGGGGAATTCACTCTTCACTTGTTCAGGTGACTGAAATATCCCTTAGGGAATAGGATTAACTCAGTAAGAGCAATATAAATGCAGAGCAGCAAATCCTCTCTGGGTAGGGAAGTTTGTGGGGCAAGAGGAGAACAAAGGGCACATGCCACAGAAATGGTCATCACTGCTTCCCCATCTGACTTTCTTGCTTGTACACACATGCCTTTCTTTGCATTTGTTATTGTTGTTTGAACACAGGTGAGCAGAAATGCCTATGGCATTCTGAGCCCTTTCATCGTACTACTAGTTCCTCCCTATCTCTGCTGCGGATTTCCATCAGATTCATGCAAGAATGTCATCTGTTCTCATGGCCATATAGCATGGGGGGTGGGAGCCATGGCTATACTATGGTCACTCAGTTAATAGATTCTTCTTTTCTCCAGTTCATGCACCCATTCCTGGTAGCCAGAGTTCTGGTGATTAGTCTTCAAGGGCATGATTTTGCACTTTGGATTATTAAATTTCATGCTGTTTCATTCTGTTGTTCCACAAGGTCATCTGATTTTTTCTGCATAATAATCAGGTCTTCCTCTGGTCTGTTCTAGCAGTACATACTAGCTCTGTATCATCTGCAGATTTTGTAAGTGCACATCTATTTCTCGCACCAAGGTCACCCAGGGAAGCACACAGCCAGGCTGGACCCATGGCTGCCCACACTAGGAAGAACATATTGTTCTGCTCATGTAATCCAACAACCTCCTCTGCTCTAAGATGCCAGAATTAATCCCCTGTCATCTTTTACTGACATATGAGCTCCTGTGAGGCATGCACGCTTTAATCATTTTCCTTAAATCTGGATTGATTCAGTCCCACTTTTTATCTGCTTTTTCATCCTCATTTATTCCCTAAAATCTTTCATACCGTTCCTATAGAGTCAAATCTAGCTGAGATGTGATTACCTATATCTCTCTCCTCCTCTCCTTTTTCCCTTGCTCACACCATGACGCAGTGTGTTTCTCCCTGAGAATGGAGGAGGAGAGGTGCAGCAGAGGACAAAGCTCTCTGCCAAAATTTCCAGGGGAAAAAGGACGACTGAGCAGCAGAGAGCAGTGATATTTGGGGCATCACTGCTGGGCCAAGTCTTACTTTTTTCCCTACTAAGTCTGAAGTAGGTTTAACAAGGTTCAGTAGTGTTGGAAGCATTTCTTCCACAAACCTTGAGAGACTCTTAATGAATGGAAGGAGCATTCAGAAAAAATCCCCACTCTGGCAAGGACTTCCTCAGGGATCTGGGCTGTCCTTGCAGCATTTCCAAAATGAATGGATGTTTGAGCACAGGGGCGGAGTGCTGCGAAAGGCAGGGCTGAAGGCCAGGAGCTGGGTGAGACTGCAGCCTGGGCCAGACTGAGGGAGCAGAGAGGGAAGGACTGCAGAACAGTGGGAAGAGATATGCTTATAGCTAAGAGGAAGAACAGGACAAGCTCGCAGGGGCTGGCTCCTGCACCCACCTCAGCCGCACTTGTTTCTGCAGAGCAGGGAAGCAGCAACTCCTCACTGCTCCATTTTGTGCAGCTGCCTGCACTGACACCCAATATGCAGGAGATGTTCTGGTCACAGCCAGCAAATCACCTGAGGTGCTTGCCTCGGCTGTGGCAGATTGCTCAGGTTTCCCTCTCAATATGTTTAAATCCTACAACAAAATTTCTGCTTGCTTGAGGCCATCTGTCAGACTCAAGGTCTGGGAGCAGGGAAATGTGGCCTACTGGTGGCCCAGACTGGGGCCAAGTTTCACTGATTTCCAACTGGGTGATGAGGCCGTGCTTCATGTTTTTACTAAAGACTGCAAGAAACTACAAGGCCTTTTGAGCTGCCAAGCAGTACTGTGTGTATGGACAGTGTCAGAGCTCCCTTCACTTCCCTGCAGGCACAAACCATCCCTGCAGGCCACTTAACTCAGTGCCAGCTGCACTGGGCCCAGGGCAGCTCTGGCACCCACCTGGCCAGACCGCACAGCAGCAGGGCTGCCTCGAGCCTGGCCTCAGCACGATGTGCAAACATGCCCTCTGTTTTGTTATTGCCTCAGGAAAGGGTGAACTCTCTCACTTCTCATCCCTGTACTATCCCCTTCCCAGATCCTGGGTACTGGATCCTGGATACTACAATTGCCAGCATCAAAACTTTCCAATCTATGCATACATGTTAAAAGCTCTTGTGTACTCTTAGCATCACATAATTCTTCCAGCAACACACAAAGATCTCCACCCACATCCACAGCTGAGCCTGAGGAGATCCACAACAGATGGCTCTGACAGAAACATATTTTCTACTTTGTGCCTTCTGTTCATCAGAAAGCTTCTGTTCCTGTACCTCTTATTCCCACCATAAAGCCCTGCATGACTTACTAACACCTTCTCTTGCCCTTCATGATTATACAATTTCCCCATAAAAGCCTGAAAAACAGAAATTTGACAGCTATCTCATATTTTATTTTAAATATGTACATCTCAGGTTGTTTGCTGTTTTTCTGAAGGCCACAGCTCACAGTAAAAAGCTGCCTGAGACTATTGGCTTTCATTAAAGACTAAAAAAGAAAAAAGAAACATATTCATCATTTGTGTTGGTAGATAAAAGCCTCGAAATATGGCTGAGATGAACCTAAACACTCTGAAGCTAAAAAGGAAATGAGGAGATACCTGAAATTATTATTTATTTATTTGTTTGTTTGTTTATTTAAATCCCAGTGTGAAGAATGTCAGGAGTTTTGGAGTCAGAGCCATAGTTTTTGAGCACCAAGCCTGGTGGCAACACTGTGCTAAATGCGGGGAGAGAAGTGAAGGCTGAGCCAGCCCGATGCTTCTGAGCAGTGTGGAAAAGCAAAAGGGAACTCACACACTAAGCAGACTTTTGTAATCACAGTTTGTGTGTTAAATCTGCACATGCCTTGCAGCCACTGCCACTGGGAGCCACAAATGGAAGCAGACTTTACCACCTGAAAGTCTCCTCAAGTGCCCAAAAAAATGGCAAAGAACATAGCTTCATCTTTAACAGACTCATTATAGAAAAAGCAATGCTGAAAACAGTTTAATCACTCTGCATCCAGGGAGTGTTTACCACACTGTTATAGTGCTTTGAATAAGCTTCCAGGACCCTGCTGCAATGGTCTGCTCTACAAAGCAACTGAACAGCAAAAGAAAACCTTTCTTCCCTTCATCTCCAAACTCTCTGCAATACATTGTATTTGGACCAATAAAAGCAATACAAAAATTACAGAGTTCATTTTTGTGTATATTAAATAATTTTGCATAAAGTCCATTAGAAGAAAGCACATTAGCACACAGTAGGTGTTACAACAGAAGCATGTGAACTTCTGTCAATCACACAAACTCCACAGTTAGAACTTTTAAACCCTGGTAGTTAAGAGAGAGCTCATCCAAACACATAGCAGTAAAGCCTTCATTTAATTTCTGACTGGATTTTGAAAAGCATTTTCTCTCCCTTTTTCCATGCTTTTTTTTTTTTGCTGTTGTTGTTCTTTTTCCTATCTTTGGATGTTAATGACACACTTGTGCAGTTTTTCAGCTAGATGTGGAGGCCTTGTGGATGCCATTTCATCTTACTGTTCACAAGGTTATCGTAAATAAAACAACATAGAACATTAACAAGGAGCAGAATAACATGTAATGCAATTTTGAAGAGTTCACACCACTGTTATTCATCTTCTGTGACCATTTAATAGAGGAGGTGTCTGGAAGGACAGATGGGAATTGAAAGCAATGCACTTGGAAGAAAATGGAGATTACAACTATCCCTCTAATAATTTGAAACTGATTCTTGAGCTTCTTCAAAAATAAATGCAGAGCTCAAGGTCAGAAAAAGCATTACTTAGAATCAACCATTAGAATGCAGAGCAGCCCCACAGCAGATTTTGCTGTCTGCAGATATCTTACATTTGTCTTCATCAGGAGCAGAGTATCCAGGTTACTGCAATAGTCTTGGAGTACTGGGCTGAAGTAGTTTATTGATTTCAATGCACAAGTAGCAGCATAATGGCATCTAAACAGCAAATATCTAGCCCACCACATGCTGGGTCACATGTACCATGTTCTCTGGGTCTTTGCTGCTGTTGTACATGCCACAAATATGAGTGTTATCCAGCAATACAGTGAAGAAACATTTCCAGAAAAATAAGCATCACTTCTCCTCCCTTTCAATCCTACTTTTTCACCCTCTTCATAGATTGTGTTCATGATAAATTGCTCTGCAGCAAATCAGTAGAACATTGAAAATGCCTGTGGATAATAACCCTTGAGATGTGATAGCTCTGCTTCTAGGTGAAGTGATATGGGGAACTACCACAGAATATCTCTAGTCCTCTTCAAGAAGGTAGACAAGATGAAACTACTGTAATAGCTGAGCTTAGAAAAGTGGGGAATGGTCTTCTAGCTCTCCAGCTCAGAATTACCCACAATTCAACAACATACAGAATATCATTTCCAAACTACCTACTGTACTGCTTTATCTCCAGGATCATTATTGCATTCTGTGTTTGGGAAAGAAACTTGTCCTCTTTTGGATTGCTCAGCGTATTTCTGTCGTGTTCTCATCTGTCATCAGCAGTAGTCTCTTTCATGCATTTCTTGCAGATCTATAGAAAACAGATGGCAGATCTGAAGATTCAGCTGCCCTCAAATTGTACCGTCTCCTATGAGAGAGGGATGGACTGATAAAGTGGATTAAGAGAGAGAATTACATTCCCACTGCTGCTGCTTGTCCAAAGCTAGCAGCACAGGGGCCCCTAGCAGAGAGACCTCCTGTCTGGATGTGGAAACAGGGACAGGTGGCAGCAGCAGCTTTTCTTGCACTACTTTTGGCTTTCAACAAGAAGCGCCACTAGATATTGACCAGATGTATGAGAAAAAAAAAAAAAAAAAAAAAGGCAGTAAGTCCTTTGCTCTTTGTACACACTGGACCAGCTGCTGTCTGCCCCACCTCCTCTCCTCCTCTGCCCAAACTGTTTCTGACTGTGAAAGAGGTGCAGAGGCATCATCAGTGCTGGGAGGCTTCACACTGCAGCTCCAGGAGTGCAAGAAGGGGAGGCAGAGCATGAGATGCACTGTGCACTGTGTCCCTTTCAGAAGAGAGAAGGCAGGCACCATTTGGGATCTTTAAAGAAGGTGGGCATCACTGGTTTACAATTACACAGAGCAATCTGATGAGATGCCAGGAGTGTCTGCAACTCTGTGGCCCAGGGTACTATTCTGCCCCATTTCTGCCTGCCTTTATGCTCTGGGCAGTAGTTACTTCTACTATTTGGAAAGTAAGATTTACGGCCTTTAAAGGTAAAAAGTGGAATGTGGTCAGATGTAATCACAGGTACATCACTTCTTTCTTTGCTGCTGGTTTTAAACACAGTGGCCTACTAAGACACATAGATACAAGTAGGTCTCTGGGCTAGTAGAAGAAAATACAGTTCAGAATCCAGAGAAATGTTAATTTGTAATTAAAATAGCCCAGAAGTTGAGATCTTGATAACCACAGACTATTACAGGTGCACTTGAATTGTTGTTTTTTTAAATTCTAGTTTCAATACTCAAGGGTTCCAGGACTCATTTGCTTCACTCAGGCAGAATGAACAGTGAAGTATACACTTGAGCTCCAGCTGCTGAATGGATCTGTGAAGCCATTTCTCAAAGGAAGGATCAAATTCATTCATCACTAGGGTGAGCTTTAAAACTTCAAGCCTTAATCTCAGCACATCATCAGGCCAGCTCTGTCAGAGCTGTGTTTTTCCAAACATGCACTCTTGAGAGACCCCTAGAAAGAAGCCAAATCTAGAACAGGCACATAGAAGTCAAAAAAGAGAACCTCAAGGGGTACTGAGCAGAACTGGAGCACAAGGAGAACAAGAATACTTCAAAACAGAACAGGGTTTGGAGGCTATGCCTAATCCACCCATTTCTTATGACTTTTTATTGAATAGCTGAGCCCATAAGAAGACAAAAATCTGGTTGCTCTCCTGGAAGGCAGTGGGTGTTACTGAAATCAATACGGAGACATATTCTGCTAGTGTTATTTATTTTGGCAGTCTGAGGACAGTTGATAGTTTATGTGAATATACCAGAAGGATTTAGCTTGAGGTGACAGGAGGTAAGCCCTCAAGCAATGGGTGAGTGGAAGTGAGACTGCCCAAGATTAGAAGTCTCATGTTCTCTCTAGATTAATCTAAATAGGGAAGACTGAAGCTGTACAGCGTTCAACCTCCTGTACAGCAGTCCATCATTAAAAATAGAAGAGGCGGAGAAGAAAAATGAGGAAAAGGTAAGATTTTTCTGCTGGTAGGTTTCTAAAAGGTACATATCTCTAAAAAAAGATTGAATTTGCATATCTAATCATTGTTTTTCAAAGATCTTTCCTTTTTCTTCAAATTTCAAATCCTAAGGAATTTATTAGTAAAATGACATTTTGTATTGAATTTGAATACGTTATAGTTTTGATGATAAACTTTGTACAAAAAGAAAGATTTTGGGGGTGTACTCTCATTTAAAATTAATATATAAACATTCTGTGCAGCTAAATGTTTAATTTGCTGCAAGGGTTGCTATCCTTTTTTTTTCTTGTAAAACATCTTCAGAACTATGCAGACACAGCAGGCTCACCTTTCATACAGAAGCATTCTTGTTTCACGTGAATTTTTAAAGGAAATTTGGTCTTGCACTATAGATGTTTGGGGGAAAAGATGAAATCTCACAAAGACTTCAACTCAGTGATGCACACCAATGCTTTTAAAGTCTATGTGAAAATCTGTAAGAAGACCCGTGATTCTTCTGTAATCAGTTCACTGGATTACAAGCATAATGTTTAGGGATGTCATGCCACAGAGGGCAAGGGAACTAGTTTTAGATACCTTATGGTACCTTTCCATGGAACAACTGAGCCACCTTGTAGCCTGTCAGTTTTATTTCATGTGTGCACAGTGTAAATTATACTTTTCCCTTTTGCTCTCTATTCCCTATAGTCATGGCAGGAACAGCTTGCACTAAAACTGTCAGTTTTATAGCAAAAATCTGTCAACATGCAACACATATTCTGTGCAAAAATGTCAGGGTGCATTTTTCTGATGTGCATGTCATGCATCGTTTTCATCAATCTTTTATTTTTAGGAAAGCAGGAAAAAAGCTCTTTTCTCCTTTGCAGAGGAGAAAAAACAGAAAGCAAAAACAATTTAGTTAACATTCCGCATGACTTCTATTTTCTTCAGGAAGGCAGAGCTTTGTTTCATCTTCTGCTATATATCCTATAAGCTGGACACTTTTTTTTTTAATATTGAGAAAAACACATGACAGTATCCCTTGAATGTCCAGAGTTTTGCATCTCAGATCTTCTGTCTGACAGCTAAGTGTCTACACAATCAACCACACTTTGTGTCTCTTTTCTACCTGCATAGATTTCTGAGTCATACAGACGCTGTATGTGAGAGAACAGTATGTGCCTAGAAAAATATGATACCAGACTGATTGGAATTCTGTGGGTAATTGTAGTATTTTTGTGTAAGATTATGCTGTGTAAATTTATAATGTTTCATATCAGATTATGAGCACTGCTTGCAATGAGGTGACAGGCAGCAGAGTGCCACAATGGCACAACTTGAAATATGTAGACTGTTTTGTAGATTGTATGAATGTATGAGGTGAACATGTTGCACATAAAGACAAGTAGGTGACAGACATTATTCTTTCCCAGAAGGAAGGAATATTTCCTCCAATGTAGTTGATGAGTAGCAATCTGTATGTTGATATCAGCTCTCATACAGCTTGAACTTGCACTAATAAGTGTAAGATAGATGTGGATATATTAGATGGAGGGAAGGGAAAGTTCAGAGGGACTGTAACCACTCTACTTCACCATCAGCTTGCCATAATACTGTACATATGTCTCTCGTTCCAGGGCATAAAATCTTGTAACTGCTCTGGATTGGACTGTAGCTTTATTTTCCTATTGAAGAGAGTATCTAATATTTTTAAGTTTTCACTGTTGAAGAAAAACTGAACAGACTTTTGTTAATATACACCACCATGAAGAATTCAGCAAGGTATTACTTAAGACAACATTTTCATGCTTCTTGCAGAAAGTATTTCAAGAATATCTGAGATTTGAAAACTCTTGAGTGTTAAGATATTATTATTTTGACAATCATCTCAAATAGAAGGTACATTTTTGTACTAGTATTGCCCAATAGAACTACAGAAATTAGAAAATAAGGAGTTGAATTCTTCTTGAACAGCTCATCAATCTTCTACTAGAGCCCAGAAAAGAAAAACAGATAGGTAGGATCTGTTTCACTTCGCCTGAGACACCTGCAATATCATTGCTTGCATCTGAAAGAGACTTCTAGGGGCTGATTCATCTGACCCATTTTAGATGTCAGTTTCAGGGTGAGATTAATAATATCACACAGAATGATATTAATATCATTTCTCAAAAGGAAGTCTAGAAGATTATGACCAGCTCAGATGTAGACAAGTACCAAATCTTCACCAGGCAGGGCAAGTATTTCACAGTATTATCAATGTTAAAAATTTGTTCCAGGACCTACAACCAGCTTTGCCATATGAAATGACATCTGTATTTGTCAGAGATAAATGGGTTTGTTCTCAGAAACTCAGACATTTTAAAGGGCTTAAATGGAGTTTTTACCAAGTACACTGTATTCTCTTAAATATTATTTCCTTAAACTGAAATCAATAAGTAGTATAGTACTAAGCTTTATCTATCAATTTCTCTTGAGCTCTGGTTTTTCCCCCTGACATGAACAGTCTCTTCTGCAATCCAGTTACCTTTCTGAAAACATTCTCTCTGTCTTTCTTACCATAAAGTCTCCAAAGTTTTCAAAGCAATCTAAAGCATGAAAGTCCCTTTGAAGCCCTAGAGAAGATACAGTGACAAAGAATATATCCATGCTATGTCAAAGATGAGATGGTAGGATATTTAGATGAACAAAAGACAAGTAACATGGCTACGCAGAACATTAGTAGGTGCAAAGTCCAGAAGAGAAGGAAAGAAAGTTGAATCCCAAGTCTAACTCCAGTATATTCACATCACATTTTAAAGAAGACAGACTATAGACTTCACCTTCATCTAACCCAACCTGCAAAATCTTCAGTCAGAGCCTGCAGCTTCTCTTAGCCTTATGTGGTGACCAATGCACCAGGGAGGCTGCCCACCACACTGCTGACAGGTGGGATTGTCTAAAGTTTCTTTTAATCTGACTTCAAAACCATCTCCCACAAACTATTTGCTTTTCTGGGGCTGCATAGCATATGTTCACCTTGGAAGGAGATTCCTGCAACAGAGACAGCAGCTTCTCCACCAGCCCCTCAGGCTCACACCCACGTGGCCCTGCTTTTTGCCACTCTCTGTGCTCTCTTCCCCCACAATGATTATTTTTATTCCACCAAAAATATCAGCTGTGAACTAACAAGGCCCATTTCAGATGATATCCTTTCCCATAGAAATGTTAAAAGATACCACATTCAAATACTTGCAATTCATTCCGTGAGGGACTCTCAGCTGCAATGCTGAAATGCCCCAAATGATAACTCACATTGTCAACTGAATTCATGTCATAATTTTTAATAAGATCTTTGAATTCTCTTTCTTCTTCTGTGTTTAAATAGACTGATTTGTATTCTTGCAGCTGCCTTTGCTTTCTGTATGTGCATTCATTTCAGTTATTTTGTTGTGGTTTTTTTTGTGGATTTCTTAATTTATCCCAAACAGATATGGGGGAAGAGAGCAGCTGAAGAAAAGAAAGCATGAAGTGGTGCAGAAATGGTGAATGAAATGGCCATATGTGTTTTCTCTGACTTTTGGCTTTTGTCCAAAGTCATTCTGATGGTTAACCCTGAGCCTCGTTTTGTTCCTGATGCAAGAGAAGTCTGTAGACTTCGGGGGGGCTTACGTGAGATTTTTTTTTATTTGCTTTGCTTGTTTAGTTGTGTCATTCTTTTGGATTTGTTGCGTTTTCTTGTTAAAAAGAAAAAAGAAGACAAATGTCAGTAAAATCAAAGCAGAAGTCAATATGTGTTTCTCCATTAACTTTATGTCAGCATACACCTTTCCACAACTCCTTCTTTAAAAAAAAACAAAAAAAACAACCGTGTGCACAAATTGCTGGATTCCCAAACATGGTATAATCAACAAGGACTTTGTGACTGTGTTTTCTGGGCATTTATTAACAGGAGAATCCACAGCCCATGCTGCAGCAATGTAATTACTCTGCTTCAGGGAATAAAGATGCAATTCTTCTAAATTTAATTGCCTAAACTGAATTAATGATCTTCCTGGACCTAATCAGAAACAATGCAAAGAAATACTAAAGCAAGAATTATCAATTTCCTGCAAAATCTATCCAAATGATGCAAACACAGACATTTATTACTGGAGCCATTTTATGACTGGGCATGCAATAAAACACTCGTAATTTCAGAAACATTTACTCACTGTATCTGCATGTATGATAGTATCCCTGGTAAAAAGTTCCTCTACTCAGATGGAAAGCACTCACATATGGAAGAAACAATGACAATCTGACTCAGGTCACTGAGAGTGAATTTTCAGCTTGTTTAATGCAGATTTAGGGCTAGAGGAGCTATCATTCTGAAAACAGAGATTTACAAGAAACAAAATGGAAGAAGAGTTTTTCAGTCACTTGTTAATAGACAGAGCCCACAATGCTTGTGGTTGCATGGCAGCTTAGAGCTTGGTCTGGCTGGCAAAGAGAAGACAAAAGCTCATTGACTACCAAGGCTAATCGAATCACATGCATAAAGCTGGTCTGGGGCCCTGGTGAACTTACCATTATTGCTTGGTGAATATTTATTAGAAGCAGAAGGGAAGGAAAGTCATTAGCAAAATCAAATGCACATAATTCAAATCAAATGTTCTTCTCTCTGGGTGTTTTCATGCACAGTAAGCAGATAGATACTTTCAAAGCTCAGCAAGTTTCCCAAGTATGACCATGCTACCTGCTCAGACTCAATCCTCTGCAGAAAATATACATATCTGTGTACTGCCAAGGAAACTGTGGAATTATCTGAGGAGTGGTATACCTAGATGTTGATTCAAGTGTTTGAAAGGAACATGCAGCTGACAGGTGAGGTTCTGCTAAGCATACTAGGCCTTCTCACACCTCGCAAACATCACTCTATGCGTCCCACAGTTCCTGTAGAAGGGAATGCCAGAAGGTGGGATGAAATCTCAGAAAACATAGGCAGAACTATCTGGGAGTAATTTGTAGCTACTGGAACTTCAGGAACACAGAAATCAGAGGATGTGTAGAGAGTGAGGAAGCTGCGGAGATGCAAAGTGGAGGAAATGATCAGCATTCGTGGAGGAAATGATATGAGCAACCTCAGACCTTTGTGTCAGTCTCCCAAGAGCCTGGATACAAGTCATCACTATTCTAACAGGCATAAGGAGGTTTGAGCTCAACACAGAGCAATGTTTCCAGTTCCTATAGGGGCAGAACTGTGTTTTGTGAAGTGATCTGGGGCTGTGGGTGACTTCTCAATGCCCCGGCCAAAACACAAGGCAGGTTCTGGAGAGCTGCCTGTGCCAAGTGGGAGTGCTATGAGAAGATCTCATGCTCTGAAAGCCAGTTCTTAAACCTCTCTGATATAGTGCAGACTTTTGTCTTTAAGCTCTTATACTTAGAGGCTTTGTCTGTGCTTTGAGGACCATATTATCACCTACAACTCATAATAATAAAAGCAAAGATGAAAATTAAAATTCCTGTCCAAGAAAGGTTTAGAGCATGCAGGAAATCAGGCATTAGACCTCATCTATGTGTAAGAATTTCTTCTTCATTGACTAAGAATTCCTTCTCTAACATGAGAAACCTCTCCTTGGAGTTGGATATTTCTGGTGTTTGTTTGTTTAAGGAGGGAAAACAATATTATGCAACATAAGTTTGTACATTGGAAAACTGTTAATGACTTTCATGAGGCACTTACACATAGTCTGAAGGTGTTTGCAGAGATATTTCTTGCTGAAAACCCTTTCTGACATACAGGTATGTGGGAGACATGTAGTATAGGGTAGGAGTATGTGAACTTTATCATCTGTTTTCTCCAAATTTGCTTCTGTGTGGTTGCTTTCTTGTCTCTATCTTAGTTCTATTTCTTCTCCAACTCATCAGTACAAGTGAAATGTTTTTGCTATTTCTGTATCACTTTCTAATTTGCTCTCAAGATTCTTTGTCAGTCTCTTTCCTCTCTTTGCAGTGCAATCATTTCATTCATGATTTTAGGTTTGTGGGTTGTTTTTGTTTAGTTTTTGTATTTCGAGATCTCAACTCTCCTATCTCAGTTCTGATTCTGTTTCCAGAAGATCCCCTCAGTTGTTCTTCAGTCTGTCTCTTCCTGCCAACTCATACCCACTCTCAGTGTTTAAATTACAGTCATCTAAAATGTTCACCATGTCCTTGTCTTCCATGTTCCTCCTCAGTTTCTGTTCTTCTTCCCTAAGCACCTGGTCAAAACAATCTCTCACTCTCTATGAATGGCTGGACTGTTTCAGATAAAACTGATAAAATATTTTTGCTGAGACTGCCATCTGAGTGTGGGGAATTTCAAGCTAAGCACACTTCAGTTTAATTGCAAAAATTGTTTGAATTAGTCTTTTTTTTTTTTAATTGAGCAGACTTAGTGGGATGTAGTGCTACAGGCCCTGCTTCTGATACCAGTTATACTAAAAAAAACAGTTCTCTAAGATTACTGAAGCAGTGTAATTATAAAAGTGATGTACTATACTGAGTACACTGTAACTTATTCTAACTTATGCAACAGAAGCTTTCACGGTCAAGCATTAATTTTCTTTTACTACAACATACAGTTTTATTTCATGCTTCATTAACAAGAGTGGGTTTTTTGTTTGTTTATTTTTTGGTTTTTTTTTTTAACACTAACTCAGCTCTTTCCAACTAGGTCTCATGCATTCATTGCCTTCCTCATACAGTGGGGAAAGAAGGAGACAAAATGACTACTAAGGAAAAAATAAGGGGGTGGAGGGAGAGTCATTTATCACTTACAAATCTGAGAATTTTTAGCTTCTATTTGCAAATAAACCCTTTTAAACTTGGCAATTTCCTTAAGGCAAAACTGGAGAGCCAACAATGAACCAACCATCCCAGCTTGTCCTCCTTCCATATCCCTCAGCATTCCAGATCTTTGTTTGATGCTGTTCTGCTTCATCAGTCATGGATTATATACTATACTGAGGACTTGATCATAAAATCATAGAATCATGGAATCACAGAATAGCTTGGGTTGGGAGGAACTGTAGATATCATTTTATTCCAATCCCCTTGCCACAGGCAGGATTGCAAGGACCAGATCAAGCTGACCAGGGTCCCATCCAGCCTAGCCCTGAACACCTCCTGGGATGGAGCATTCACAACTTCAACTTGATTTCATGTTATAGTAGCTCCTATTAACCTCACAGCTGTTTTGGCTGTTGATAGTAATTCAGCTAACTAAAAAAAAATGTTTATAACACTTTATATTGCCAGAGAAGTGTGATGTTGCTAGAGCAAAATGATGTGTTTCAGTATTTTATGGAGAGAAAAATCCATATATTTGCAAGCATCTAAACAAGGACAGCCCAAAACACTGAACCAGCACCATAAATCCATGGGAAAATGTATTATCTAACACAAGATTTCCAGCTCACGCCCAAGTTCATTATTGTAATGGCAATGCATTTAATTGCAGTATTGACAGTATCACAGGAGTACCTGAAAGATACGTTTTCATTCAGTAAATTTTGTAGGTGTGCAGAAGCAGAAGCAGTTCCCAATTTAAAGCACTTAGACTCAACAGAAGTGGGATATGCAGATGAGAATGTAGGGGTGAATTGTAACTCTGCTTTCAGAGATGATGGCTGATGCTGAGAGAAAAACTGCTCTCCCTGTTCTTCTCTACATCTCCTTGACTCCAAGGTCACATGGAAGCACAGCAGCAAGCACAACTGCTCTCCACTCCTGAGTGGAGCAAGCCCAGGTTTTAACCACATCCTACCTAGAGCAGCTTCTGCAAGTCAATGCAGAATTTTAAAAGAGACATTTTGTCATATCTTATTATACTTAATTAGACAAATCTGCCCCCCTAATTGCCTTTATTATGCACTGATTATATACTGATGGCAGGTATTGTAATTCAAATTCTTATCATAGCAGGGTTTGTTTGTTTGTTTGTTGTTAATCTTTTCAAACCACCTCTGGGTGCTTCTAAATGTACACTAAAAGAAGGGAAAACTCACTTGTGGAGCTTTACATCTCATTCAGGTTATCACAATATGAAGAAGGAAGCACCTGGGGGGAGTAAGCTGTGATCCCGGGCTCACCTTATTGTCTTACCTTGCCAACTCTGATTCATTTTCTGAGCTGGGATTTCTCTGAGCTGGGATTCTTCATTTCTTCACAGAATTCATCCCAGCTGGTGACTAGATGGAAAATTCTGGGACACTGAAAAAAAGAAAAACAAAACCCAGCAATGCTCTTGCAGTTAATTTTACCCTGCAGCAGGGAGTTTGGGAAAGCTAAGCAAGTGCCAGACTTCAAGCTAGAAAGCAGTTCTTGTTCCCACTAAGCACTTAGTCACACTCTATGATCCCACCTTCCTTCAGGCAGCAGGAGATTACATTTAGGTACGTTCAAAATAAAGGCACTATAATAAGACTTCTATGTTTTGCAGCATTCTGGAATGCATATATAGTGTGTCACCCACCAATCCCTCGTTTACTGTGCAAATCTATTAAATGGAACTGTTTTTATGAGCTAAATAATTAAAAAGTAATTGTGCATTTTCAGGCATACAGGGAATTATTTTGAACATAGCCGAGAATAACAGCAGTTAAAACAACTCTCGCGCTCTTTTCGACTCCAACAGCTGTTGGAAACAGTCTCTTCAAAGCCTTTTTTTGTGTGGAAGTTCTGAAAGTTTCTGTTTGGGAAGAAAACGGTTTGCCAGCATCCCTTGCTAATATCTAAAGGGTTGCAGTGCCATCGTGTGGCAGAAAGTCCCTTTAAAATTGCTTGTGGTTCCCTGTTGTGGTTAGAGAAACAAAATTAAATATCTTAAAAAATTAAGCACATTAGCTGATTTAAGGAATAAATGTCCTATACTAGAAGTTTTCTAAAAATAGGCACAAGGTACTAATATTATTGTTCTTCACCACATTTCCATGAACATTTTCCCAAAAGCTTAGGGGTGAAAGAGCTCCTAATAATGAACTGAGATGTCAAATCCACCATTAAATGATCTTCTGTGCTTTAAATAATGGAAATATGCAAACGTGTTTGCATTATCTATAGTTTGTGATAAGGTCCCCTGAACCAAGAGTCCACATCTTCGTCAGTGTATTGTAGGTGTTCAGGAGCTTCCCTCTGTTGCAAACCAGGCATGGCAAACATTAGGGATGTGTTTCCACTCCTGGGACAGGAGAATCCAGGTGTACTGGACTCAATTCTATGTGAAAGCAAACTGTGGCCTGCACTCTTCTGCCAGAGGGATTGAGTAAAACACATTGGTTATAACAATTGTGGCATACCACTTGTCTGCCTTTGGCTCCAGTTCATATTGAAGTTCTAGCTTGTCCAGCTTGGCAGCACTCAGCAGTGTCATGACTTCATTCAGGCCCTGGTAGTCCACAGTTAGTCTTTCACACCAGCCATATGTGAGTATTAAAGCATGAATGAGTCTTCCTGATCGCTCCTTATTTCTCCAGTCAACAAATAAGCTTATGGTTGGGGATCAAGGAGTCTCAGCGTGATGTCACTGCCAGTGCCATGTTGTGGTAGCAACTGGCTCCCACAGTTCTTCAACACTCAGCAACCCCACAACAGAAGGTTCCTTTGAGAGACCAGGCAAAGTAGACAGCTGCTTAATGTTCTCCATTGCCAAGGCAGCTACATCAAAAATCCATTGGTATCTCTTTGGGTCCTTGGAATACCCTCTCCTGTGGTAACACATACTAAGGATGTACAGAACCTCTGAGCCAGTCACAACAGGGCGCTTTTGCCTCTGATTTCCAGTTAGGCTCACTTTGGCCTCCAGTACACTGTCCCCCGTCACTCCATAAATACAGATGGATTCTGCACTGGTGTCCATTAAGGCCTTATACTCCTGTGGATCTGATGTCTCAGGCCCTTCAGTCCACACAGTCTAGTAATATGGATGTCCTTTTCTTCCATGTGACTGGAGGAAGGGCCCCTCTAGTCTGGATCATTGTATTTGTTATTCGATTCTTGTAAATGCAAATCAGAAACCTCTTTATTGATATCAAAAGCAAGATTGACTTGTCTAGTCTTGGAAACAGCACTGGAAATTGGAGCAGCAGTTTTCCTGGAAGAACGGAATTTTGTAATTGTTTTCCCTTGCAACTCTTGTAGCCACATCTCTAAGGTGAATTTCCCAGACAAGGTGAATGGTCCCAGACAACTGTAGGGTGGCACATGGAGTGTACCCGCTATATCCTGTCTGTTGTGCAGAGAAACGTTTACTCTTAATAGTTGAGATACAGATCCATGTAGGTGGAGAGGAAGGTATATTCTCTTTGAATTGCTGGACCTCTTGGGAAACTTTCTCTACAAACAAGACACAGGTCTATAGAGAGTAAAAGAGACTTTCTCCACACTGCCTGAGGAACCTCAGCTGCCTGACTTCTCTACCCCCTAATTTCAAACTACTGGCCCTTTTATCCCAGATCAGAGCAGCCAAGTGACAATGTGCAGACCTGGATGAAGCCTGAAGACCACCCACATATCCTGTAGCTCACTCGGAGATAGGGATCAAGTGGCTACTGTCGCCTTTATGAATTCTTCCTCTTCTTCCTCCTGTAATCACGATGGCTCTGGTTTGTAGACTTCCTTGTCCACTTCTTTCTCCTTCCTGTGCTTAGTAGGAATTTCTTCCCTTACTAAATGAACAGACTTTCAAATCCACTGTTTATTCTTGTATCGAGGCAACTGATACTGGCTCTCTTTGGTTCTCTGGTTCAGCCACAGAACCAATTGCAGGAGTCAGATCAAATCCAGAGGTGTTTTTCTTGCTCTTAAGGATGCTGAACAGTGTTGAACAGTGTTCGAAAGACACAGGATAGACCCAAGCACAGTGAGCTATAAATCTCTAGCACATTATCTGAAAACATTCTGTCAGCTTTTTAGGAATTTGCACTTGTTTAGAGGTAAATTCCAGGCCCACTGTGGGAGACAATTATAACAGATACCTGTCCATATCCTTCCACACACCTTGCTACCCATAACCTTCCTGACCCACGGCAGATCCCTGTGAGATATTTTTAATAGTTGTATAGTGTTAGACAAAACTAGAAACATATGCAGGAAAATAGTAATAGGATCACGCTAGTCTGATGACTCCAAGAGTATTGAACAGTCTAAAAAAATATTTTAGCTCACCTGTAGTAAAGACTGTTCTTTTTAATAGTTTCCACAATAAAGTTCCTGAAATATAAGAATGATGGCAAGACTGAGTGCAAATACCAGATTAAGTTCACAGTTGGTGTAACACAAGCTCATGCTATATACAAGCTGCCAAAACCACAAACAAACTTACACCAGATCCCAGCAGTGATAAAAAATATGATTAAAATTAAGAAAAAAACATTGAAAGCAAACAAATAGAACAACATTGTCAATGTTGTTTAGGGTAGTATGGTTAGTTTGCAGTTGGACTTGGTGATCTTTAAGGTCTTTTCCAGTCTGGGCAATTCTATGATTCTATGATTCTGTGAATAAATTAACATTATGACCAGCAGCAGTTAAACTAATCTATTAAACTAATATAATGTTCATAACAAATTTTGCCTTACACTCTAATCAGACCTGTTTTAACTCAACCTTTTGGGCTCCAAGTTGGGCACTACAAAGACTGCTGTGATTTAACCCAGCAGGCAGCTCAATACTCATTCACTCACTCTCACCTCCCAGTGGGATGTGGGAAAGAATCAGAAAAAAAAAGTAAAACGAATGGGTTGAAATAAAGATTGTTTAATAGGACAGAAAAGAAAGGGAAAATAATAATAGTAATAATAATATATGTATGTTTACAAAACAAGTAATGTATAATGCAATTTCCCACCATCTGCCAACTGATGCCCAGCCAGCCCCTGAGCAGTCCTCTCTCCCCAGCCATTCCTCCATGGTTTTATTATTATACATGACGCTGCATGGTGTGGGACATCCCTTTGGTCACCTTGGATCAGAAGTCCTGGTTCTGTCCCTTTCCAGCTCTTTGTGCACCTCCAGTCTCCTCACTGGCAGAGCAGCACAAGAAGCTGAAAAGTCCTTGAATTAATGTAAGAACTGCTCAGCAACAACTGGAACATGGTTGCGTACCAACACTATTTTTCTCCTAAACTCAAAATGCAGCATCATATCAGCCACTCCAAAGAAAATTAATTCTCCTCCATCTGAAATCAGGGCAGCTTTAAATTTTCAGGAGATTTATCCAAATAAAAAAATAGCCTGTATTCTTTATTTTATTTTATTTTTTAGATGAAGAAGAAACAACAGGAGGAATGGAATGTAATGCTTTTCAGTGTCCACCTTAAAAAAAAAAAAAAAAAAAAAAAAATCCTCAGCATTAAAGAAAGAAGGGTTTGCTTGGGATGTTCGTTACTTTTCTTTATTCTGGGATACATTGCACTTCTACTAATCCTCTGTTAACTATCCACGTATGGCTTTACAGGCAGGAGGCATAAATTTGCAGTGAAGCAGCCTATGAAGACATGACCTTCTCCCAACAGTCATTTTGCTCGAACTGCTATAGCTAGGCTTGAATCTCAATTTCCCCTTTACCTTTCTGTCTTTGAAAATGTAATATCACTAACACCCTAGACATGTAGGTCATATCTCCAAAGAGACCTCACCAGGACCACTGCATTCATATCTGAATAAAAAGCAGAGTGCTGACATTTAGATCCTTGATTGCAAACACAAACGTTGCCACAATGCAGAGTTAAATATGAAAATGCTGTTTCTTTTGCCATTTGGCTCAAGTGAAATATAAGCACTGATCGCTTTACAAATTTTTTCCTGTAAAATATTTTGTCACACAACTTACAGCTTATAATAACACTGTCTGCAAACATTTTAAGTCATTTTGCTGTTCCACAAACTGCTAGGAAAGATAGCTCCCAAAGCATGCCATCTGACAATAGATGATATATTTTAGGATTATGGTAAGAAAGTGTAGTTTTGTGAATTTCTTAAGAGGCTGCAAAATATTTTCTTCAGCAATTGTTGAATGTAAAGATAATTTAAAATATTTTTCCTAACTGAAAAAACGCTAATCTCTTCTGGCAACAAAAGTGCTTATTTTGAATCAATTCTTCACCTGCGTACCTATTACATTTCTGTGGAAATAAATATATACACTCTTAAACTCCAGTGTCTTCTCCAGACATCAGGAAATCTCGGCATGTTTGCATTCAGTTGAGGGCCCATCGTCTGAATAGCTTTTCAATTTAGTCAGATGAATCCTCAGAGTCCATGTTTAGAAACCGTGTTGAACTATTCTTTGCTTCATTCCAGAAAACTGACACGTTTACTTGGTTTTGATTTAATCCTCCCAGAAGGACAGAAAATATCATCTTGCTTTCAGCTGTTGAGTGCCATGTAATTTCAGTTAACTTTACTCTTATATTATGTACAACTTTCATCAACACGGATGGCTGACTGGCTTCAGCAAGCCAAAATAAACATTATCTGTTTAACTCTGGTAGTTCTGCCACCCTCAGTGACCCGCTCTGCTCATAAGTGAGAAACACCTGCACTTTTCTCCTTCATTTTCTCTTGCTTAATAGTGCTCTTTTCTCCAGCTTAGTTCACAGACGTTCTCATAAATTGACTCAATTGTCGCATCTTCCTCCTTTGGGCTTCCACTGACTCACATGCTCTCTGTTACCCTTTCTATAAACCAGGTGTGCCCAACCCATGGCCTGTGGGCAGCACACAGCCCTGGACAGCTGGTAATGCAGCCCTAAAAAATTACAAACTTTTCAAATTATTATCTGACTTCTAGCAATATTTGTCATGAGTCATTTGCTCATAACTCAAGCACGGGCAGCGTAAGTGACAACAGAACACTGTGGATGGGAGGGTACAGAACAGTGCTAACTCTGCCTCTTGCACCTACCACACACCCAGAGTCAAATCAAAACCCACATGTATTACGCTTAATCTGTGTTTGTGCTGCTTGATGAATAAAATGCAGTGAATACTGATAATAGTATTTCAACCCACCCACATATGAGTGAGTTTTCAAATTGAATGTATAGAGTTGCAAACATTCAACTTAAATAAAAGTTTGATTGTGTCTCTGTACTAGAATTTCATAAGACCCACCTCACCAGAGAAAAATATGTTGATGTTAGGAGGAAATTTTTATTTAGAGGGCAGTGCAACATTGGCACAACTGCTCAGAGAAGCTGATGATGCCCCATCCCTGGAGGCATTCAAGGCCAGGTTGGATGGGACCCTGGGCAGCCTAATCTTGGCTGGCAACCAGCCCGTGGCAGGGGGTTGGAACTAGATGATCTTTAAGGTCCCTTCCAACCCAAGTCATTCTATAATTCCTTGACTACAAAAACTATGCCACAGGGCAGATATGTGCACCGTTCCCAAAGGGTAGTCAAATTTGTCATCTTCCCTTATCATTCCCATTATACTTTCCTGCATCTCTTTATTATTATTCTTCATGATTCTGATTTAAACCGTCTTCAGCTTCACTGAATCCATTAAGTTGCCCAGTACTAACAGCAAGTTGCCTAGCTATACCACATCAACATCTTCAGTCTTGCCACCCTCATCTTTGATAGGTGCTTATACTCTTCCAATTGAGTGTGAATTGCTGCGCCACTGCTTTTTGTCCCCAGACTACTGTACTTACTGGGGTTTGGATAAAAGGAGACTGTCTCTCAGCTTCTATCTAGTATCTAGCAACTGCTCTATAGTTTTACTGTACTGTTCTCTGCTCTGTTGACTTATCTCCTCCTAAGTTTTCTCTTTTCAGAAGTGTTATGGAGTATTTATTGGAATAAATCTGGAAAGAGAGAAAAGAACCTTGTCTACAAGATGGAGGTATCCAACTTTCATTTCTTGCTGCAAATACTGCCTGGTCTGATTGCACAACAGCCTATACCAGCTTTGCAGGGAAAAAACGTATCCTTTGAGGCTTGTATTGACCACCATTCTGAGAGCAAACTAAGTATGTTCTACCAAAAGAAGGAAATGCTGAATGAAGAATATTTATAGGAGGACTGCTTTGCATTTGGAACAAGGATGATCCCCAGAATTACATTTGAAAATACTCAATACAGGCACTCTCCACGTTTTTGTTAAAGTCATTTCTACTGTGGAATCAACACGTTACATGGAATGCTAGAGCACATCAAATAACAATGACAACTGAACTAACAATAAAGCCAACACATATTATGGGCAATATGAAGTATGTTTGCTTTAGGGAAAAAAAAAAGAAAAAAAAAAGAATCTAATTGCAACAAGATAAACCACTAATACTGTAGCATCTTTGAATTTATTGCTTAAAATTGACAAGAGTTTGACAGCCTTTGGTAGCCCTTATTTTAAATCAGTCTAGCTTTGTCATGCAACTCACAAATCTGACAAAGTACAACAAAAACAATAAGACCAGCATCCAACGTCAAAGGATGACTAAAAATTAATTAAGTATAAAACTGAAATCCCCTATTGTCTAACTAGAGGCTACTGCTGAACGTCAAAATTAAAGTGAACTTAGAGAGCACTGGAGAAAACCCAATGCTCTAATCTCCCTTTCCTCAAAACAGAATAAACCCTAGAAGAGGTCATCTTTATTTAACCCTACATTATGAAATGACTCATTCAATGCCTCCTAATCACTAAAAATCATGATAAGGACACCAGTCAAAAATTAGTTCCACGTGTGTTCATGCTTGAAGCATGCTTTTAATGATTTGAATTATGAGTCAAATATTTGCTAATGGGCAAAGACAAAATATTAACTTGTTAAACAACACGCTGAACTTCTCAGGCACTATTTACACATTACCCAAAATACAAAAGACATAATTTTCAAAGACCCTGACTGTTATTCACTTTGTTGTTATGGTTTTCCTTCTCTTTGGAAAGCCATCCAATCAATGTCAGACTATTGTGCCTATCAAGGTTATTCCAAAACATGGGACTCTCCCGTTATAGGATAATACAAGGTACAAAACAGAAAACACAGAATATAGCAAACCAACATATTCACTAGCAGTGTAGCTCTCACTAATGCTCATTCAGCTTAATAATATTGTCACATTTCTAGTAGCACACTCATTACTTCAAATGAAGGACTCCCTTAAAATCTTGCCTGGAGTTATTAGTTTTATATTAGCTCTGGATGTGAATGAGAATCCCAGGTACAAAGGAAAATCTCAACTATGACTATTTAATTTCATCTACAATTTCCTAAAAAATTGGAGCTAAAATATCAGAGGCTCTGTAGAGCCTTCTTGCACTTGCTGGCCCTACATACCACTGTGCAGGGCCTGGATTCTCCCATTCTGCAGACAGACTACTCTGGATCTACTCCCTAAGATTTCAGGCTTCGATTCAAAAAGGTATCCAAATGTAACTGAGTAACCCTACAGCTGTCAGACTGATCAGCCCAGCTAGCACACATTTATAGTCACACATATGTTTTCAAGTTCTACAGAGCTGATATCTTTATATTCATTTTCTTTGACAGTTTTTCCCTCTTAACAACATATTCTGCCTCTGATAAGAACAGGCAACCATGATATTTTAGTTATATTATTTCAAGCCTATAGCAATAGTTAATGCAGCTCAGTACCACTCTTTAATCCCACGCTTAGTAATTTCTACACTTATTATGCACACTTCCATGAGAAGCCTGAGAGTGGGAGACAGAGGAAAGTATTAATATCACATCAAGATATAAAAATGATTAAATAGTTATACAGAAGTGTTCTTCCTAAGCTTTGGATTTGTAGCATGATGATTAATGGCTTCTCTTAAATGAGAGAGATGGTGTGACAACATACTTCCCTGCAGAAGTCTCCCAGTGTTTGGTTCAGTAATTCTAAATCAAGTACATTCTCAGCAATTAAGTTTCACTGTCAGTGCATTCTGCCTGTAGCTTAAAGAAATGAGCAGTTACTATAAAGTCTGCCTGTTATGTTTCCTTCAGGATTCACATATTCCACTACAAAGTCTAGAACAATATTTCACTGATGGAAATTGCCAGTTCTTAAAGACTCATAGCAGCTGGTGACACACAACTGTAACTTATTTCATAACGGCAAGTAGAATTTTCCACGTGATCATGCAATGGATTGCTCATTTTGGTACAAACACAAACTAAAATACCTGCATACTTAAGCACAACTAAACAACTTTGACAACATATCCATCGGATAAAAGTATAGTCTTGAGTTTTTGCCTCTTTTTTCTTCTTACAAAATATTTTCCAGCTGACACTGTTCATAGTCTGCTTGTCAAGACAACGTAGATCAGCAGGGATGTAAACACAAAGCTTTCTCTGGCTTATCTCAGCACTCAGAAAAATTCTGCTCACTCTTCTTACTTTCTGAGTGACAGATCAGCCTGTGCAATGAGCTTGAAATTATGAAATTTTTCTCCCCTCAGGGATCCTCCTCCTTTCACTAAAGTAGCTAGTTCTCAAACTTTTTCCTTCTGATGTGTCCCATTCCTTTGAGGCTTCAGATTATTTTTTTTCACTCTTCTCCCCTCTTTCAATGCCATATCATTTACATCCAACCAGAAAAGAGCTTGGTGTTACTCGGATAAACCTTGATGTTACAGCAGAGTCAGCCCACCTACACCTCTGACAGACTTACGAACCTCAGAAAGCGATGCAGTTGAATAGACTGGTCATATCCTATGACATGAGAAGACTGAAAACTAGTTAGACTTGGAGTCTTAAAACAACATGGAGTTAATCAGAAGCACAAACCATTACACTCCACAATAGGCATTTCCTTCAAACCTGATGTTCTTATTTCTGTTTCACACTCAGAGACATTAGCCTGAATAGAAACAGAAGTCAGGTGAGGAAAAGGTCTCCTCTGTGACAGTGTTACAGTTGGCTGTGGGCTGCTGGGAGAATTCCCATCTATTCCAACAGTCTCTGTTGCATCTATTTGCAGGTGGAATCACAGAATCATAGAATCACAAAATGGATTGGATTGAAAGGGAGCTCAAAGATCGTCTGGTTCCAACCCCCTGCCATGTGCAGGGCTGCCACCCACCAGATCATGTCACCCAAGGCCTCATCCAACCTGGCCTTGAACGCCTCCAGGGACAGGATATCAACAGCTTCTCCAGGAAGCCTCAACACCCCCTCAGTGAAAAAATTCCTCCTGATATCTAACAAACATTGTTTGGATTAAAACCATACCCCCTTCTCCTATCACTGTCAGAACAGGTAAAATGTTGACTTCCCTCCTGCTTATAAGTAGTAAGGCTGCAATGAGCCCATAGCCTTCCCATAGCCTTCTCTTTTTCACACTGAACAAGCCCAGTTTCCTCAGTCTTCCTTCATACCAGAGATACTCCAGCCTTCTGATCAACAGATCCACACCTTCCTTATACTGGGGCTCCAGGCCTCAAAGCAGTACTGCAAGTAGGGCCTCACAAGAGCAGAACAGAGGGGGACAAACACCTCCCTTGCCTTGCTGACCACTCTTCTTTTGCAACCCAGGCTGCAAGCACACACTGCTGGCTCATGTCCAGCTTTTCATCCACCTTAGCCCTCAAGCCCTTCTCCAAAGAACTGCTCTGAAGGAGTTATTCTCCCAGTCAGTACATGTAGCTGGGATTGCTCTAACCAAAGTGCAACACCTTGCACTTGGCTTTGTTGCACATCATTCATGGGCTCATTTTTTTAGGCTTGCTCAGGTCCCTTTGAATAGCATCCCTTCACATCTCATGCCTGGCAGCAGAAATAAAATAACAGATGAAAGGAAGCGTATTTTGTTTATCAGGGACGTCAGTAGGCATTTTCTAGCTAAGAACCCTTCCCTGTGATTAACATGAGTCATTCAAATTAGCCCTGGCTCCTGACAAGATCAGATACACACAGAGCCATAACACCAATGAAGCACGAGGAGCATTAGATGAGGGCTAGTGCACAAGTGTTGGCTTACTACTGCCATTGTATTCTGGGCTCAGCTGGAACAAGAAGCTGACCTCAAGGGTTTCTCTCAAGGGTTGTGGATTTCTAGGCAAGTGACACACTGGCCCCCACAATACAGTCCAGGACAATTCTGCAGAATTATGTTAGCCTCTGCACTGCCTCCATGCCACAGCCACCCATCAGCTCTTCTCCATTTCTTCTTCTGATGGTTGCCACTTGTCGTAATGAAAAGGAAGAAAAGGGGCCACTTTTCAGTCATTTTGACTACTTCACTTTTTTTTACAAGTTATAGAGAAAATCAAATCTTACCTTGCATACTGCTTCTCCAATATGAAGGATGTTCTGACCACCCATTTTAAGAAAAGATCTTCTTCTGGGAACCCAAAGGTCTGTTAGGAAACACCGAAATGAAGCCTTTAACTTACATTACAATAATTTGTTATTTAATCACTTCCTTTAGCACGAGTTTGATGTAAGCACATGAACATGATAATATAATACACGTACACAATTACTCATTCTAACTTATTTTATTATAAGTATGTCATTCTATGTCATTCTTCATACTTGTCAACAAGAACACATAACAAGACCAGTTAGTCCTTAGCGTTTGGTGATACGCTGATATTTTCCAAGAAGCTTTCATAGAGACACGTGAAAGAAAGACACACATTCCATGTGACAGTAAACAAATTTAGAGAGAACAGCCTCTATAAATAATCTGTGTTCATCATCTTACGTAAGAAAGTGGAAAGTTAGCTACTTTTTCCGATCTATTAAATGGTTTGCAGCAGTTTGGTAAGAAAACCTACAGGCTTTCTCACTATCATTATGCTGTCACGTGGCCACAGTCAGGAAATGACTAAAGAATAATGCCCATAAGCGTGTAAATATAAATGGAAATACAAGTCAGTGATTTAGAAAGGAAAAAAAAATAGAAAAATAGAAAACAAGAGGGAACATTTTTTTTAACAATTTGTCATTTTATACAGCATCCAACTTTCCTTCGGTAATGAGCATCAATCTATTCAGGGGAGGATTCCTGAGGTTAGAGCACAGGGACCAAAAGGTGAGGATTTTATTCCTTGATGGGAAAACACTTCGCACCAGCTCAGATAAGTCACTTTTCTACTCAGCATTTCTTCCATCAGCAAATAACCAAAAAAAGGTCTCCTAATCCTTATGTGGGATGCTGCATACTGATTATGTTCTGTAAGAAGGAGGTCTGATTCTCTACCTCTCCCTGATTTCTGGGTTCTGCTGATGTGGTGAGAAGGGCAAGAAAAGCCTTTGAGGTAAGGGAACAAGAACTTCTTCAGCAGAGATCATGAATAGGACAGCTGTAAACTATAAACACGTGTCCTTTAAGCTTCAGAACAGGGAATAGTAGGAACATTGTCAGTACAGGAGACACATATAGGGGAAAATGGAAGAAAAACTGTCCCTCTCACTCACGCAGGTATAAACTTGGCTTGTCTACCCATGTTTAGGGAAGGTGAAAAATAAAAACAAATTAAAAAAAAAACAAAAACAAAAAACACCTCAATTTTCATAGAATCACAGGAGATTTGGAAGGGACATTAATGATCCATTAATTCTAATCCCTCTTCCATGCCCCTCACTAGATTGGGCCCGGGTCCCCATCCATCCTTGCCTTGAATACTTCAAGGGATGGGGCATCCACAGCTTCTCTGGGCAACGTCTTCTACTTAGTTATAGTTCTGTAGATATAATAGGACTAGCACCTTGTTAGCTCACTTGTATTCCTCTTTGGTGTGAATGAATTCAAAAAACTGGAAAATAAATTCTTACCACACCATGTTCCCACTCTGCTCACAGTCACTGGCCCACATGCTAGCATCATAGTGGGGCTAAATAAGAAAATATCTCTCAGAGAAGGACCTCAGAAAATCCTCATCCACCTTCCTTTAAACAAATGAAAAGCAGCTATGTTGTCATGCCTGAAGAACTTCTTGGATACACAACTTTCAAAGACGAATTGCATATTCAAATTGACTTTTCATCTCCTCTCTGTTCATTTTTATTGTAATCTAAGCAGTGCTTATAAGGAGGCTACATGCATTCCTGATCCTCAGTTCCTTATAATTTACAAATCCTTGTTTGTTTTCTATATCCAAAGGATATAGTAGAAGGAGCCAATGAAGCTTCATTGATTTTCTGAAATATTTAAGTCTGAATCATTGTGGCTGTTTCCTAATAAGGGGAGAAAAAGTCATTTTGTTTATGTTCCAGAAAAATCTGACATTTCCTTTACAGAATGCCAGTACTCTCCTTTTATCTTACTCTTTTAAAGTAGAGATTTGAGAAACAATATCAGAAGACATCTTCATACCCACAACAGACATGTTTTGTCCCCTCTTATATGGCCAAATTGTGACCCTTTGGAAAGAGTTTTTCCTTGGTTTTTCATGCCGTGTATCTTATTGTTAATAGCTGCAAACTTTCCAACAGATCTCACTGTGTGCAGAACTCACAGTGTACTCAGCACTTTCAATCACAAAGATGGTACAACTCCAAGCTACTATTGGATTAAAGACCTTGGCCATGACACTGAATTCAGAGTATGCAACATCTCAATTGCAGTCTCTCTCCTCTGCTTTCATGCTGTGCTCTGGTATACCTGAAAGAGGAATTTAGCTGATTCAGATACAGATATCATACGGATTGGTTCTGAGCAGAGCAGTTTGGGAAGTAGTCTGTGAGACAGAGGAATTTGTTCAGACAGGAGGCCTGAATTTGTCCTACCAAGCCTCAGGTTTGTCCTACGGGGCTTCAGTTACCTAAGATAACAATGTAGATGTTCATATGCAGCAGGTGGTCCTGGGTTCAACTAGGATAACTTTAATAGCACACCAATGTTTTGGTTGTTGTTGAGTGATGGGTGCACAACCAGTCCAGGCCATTAGGTAGAGAAGAGTCAGTGGAAGCATTTTTCCATACCATGTGGAGTCATGTGAACAGCCATAAAGCTGTGGGGAGTTGGCTAGGGCAGGCTCTGCTTGGAGGTGTCAGTCATTGCATGGTGAGACACTGTGTTGCTGGCAGGGCACCAGTCAGCAGGCAGTTGTTCTGTTAGCTGGGCATGAAGTCGTGAGTAACTGCATTGTGTACATTTATTGTTATCATATTTTTATTCTTCTGTTTTCCTTTTCTGTCTTAGTAGTTCTTATCTCAGCCCACAAGTTCTATTTTGTTTCCACTTCGCTCCTTCATCTCACTTGGGATAGGCAGTGTGATGAGCTAACAGCTGTGCAGAGCTGAGCTGCTGTTGGGTTAAACCACAGCATAGGTAATGGAGAAATGGCTTAAATCTGAGCAGGTGGAGAGGGCTTGTCACTTCTCTTTGGCTGGAATGAGAGAAGTCTAGGACTGGGAAGTACTGGAGTTGTTTTGGAGTTATAAGCCTGTTAATCTGGGGAAGTCTGACTGGAAGACAAATCAGATGGGGCAAAATTCTGGTGCAAGGCTGGTAATGAAAATTGATTGTTACTGAAGATAGGTTAACTTCAAGCTATGTTTGACATGAAAGACTGATAGAAGAATAGGAAAAAAGGATCCAGCAGGTCAAACAAGGCATCCCAAAACAAGAGGCTGAGAAAAGCTGAGGATAATATCCAGATACTAGGGATATCAGACAAAGAGAGTATTTCTGGTGTGTTTATGTCTCAGTACCAAAGAGGCGAGATTGAAATGGAGATCAGTTGTACCTGACTACAGCACAGCCCCTCCTTACAACTTCAAATGGAATAGAATGCTTCCAGGTTTCACTAAGCCCCTATAGCAAGCAAAGCTCTTTCTCCTTTCCCACCAAAGGGGTGACAGCATAGCACAGCTAAGAAATTTGTATCTTAAAAGGAAAAAGTCTAAAAACTTTTTGCAGGGTCCCAAGTAGACTTGGATTATTTCAGGTAGGTATTTTCTCTCATATAGTAGGAAAAATTAAATTGAGTTTAGGAGAGGTGGGACCTGAACAAAAGATTTTTATACCTGAATTCAGTAAAGGTAGTACTTACACAAGAACTTTTTCATAATCCAGTGTGAGGTTAATCCTCAAGAACTAATGTTCCTTCCATCTCAAGCTGACTATTCAAATGGGTAAATGACTGCACTGTGCCTCTTCACTTATCTGTAAAATGGGTATGACAGCATGCCCTCACTTCAGGAGTATGCTGTGATAATAAATTAGTGAATGCTTGTGAGCAGGTATTCAATGTAAAATAGAGTATTCAGGAGGAAAATGATTATATATTCAGAATAGGTTTGAAAATTGTGTAGTAAATTAGGCATGGGAGCACACAGTGAACAATAAAAGAAAAACAAAACTGAATAGCTGCTTATTCAGTTGAATAGAGTATACTGAATCAAGGAGAAATCCTGTGGAAGAAAGAAATAACAATAATTCAATCACAACACTAATGGCTCTTATGCTTGTATGCACTAGGAATCTGAAAGAAGATTCCATAGTGTACTTAGTATTATCAAATGCAGTGAGGAGTATTTTATAATTATAAATTTCCTTATAATATTTGAGACAATGAAAAGAAAGTAGCAGAAATTCGTAAGTACTTGACAAAATGGACTCATAAATACTGCTATAAGAAAATGAAGATTTAGAACTTGCCAAGTACTTTATGCTGTAAGATATTACTATGCCAGTGGGGAAGACAGCCTGGCAACATCTGGCACTAGCCAGATGTTAAATGAACTGCAGTTAACTTATGTTCATACTACAGTCATAAAAATCTTGGAGCTTCGGTATATCTGACATGGTTCTCTTCCACAATGATAATTTCAATATGGTGGCAGATGGGAAGTCATAATTTAAATGAAGAATCTCTTTAAATCAGTGGGCAGTCCTGTAAAAATATAAGAAGTGCACAGGATGGTACTAGTGCCTTCTTCCCTACTTAAGTAACTCTCTAAATAATTCGATTTCATAAACAGAAGACATCACAGCATATATTTTTTCCAGATGGGTATTACAGAACTAACTCTGGGGTTAAAGTTCATTTTGAACAGCCTGTGCTTATTAATAGCACAGGCTCAGGACCTGAACCCAATCTCTGCTACACCAATATGAACAAAAAGTAAAGACATCCAATTTAATGGAGCTATAGCAGCATGCCGGTCTAACTCAGTGCTTGCAGAATTCAGCCAAACACAACCACAATTTTCACAGGGCACTAGGTCATCTCCTTGAGATTGCCTCCAATGTATTATGTAGGTATCTTTATTTCCTTAAAGTTTTCGGCTCTGATTTAATGTCTTGCCCGACGTTTTCCTCCAGTTTGCACTGTATAATTTTATATTCCAAAAAAGTTTGCTCCAAATGTCCCTGAAAACGGAACAAACCTTTTACATGTTACTATTGATCCAGCTGCTCACAGTGTCACATGTCAGTGACACTTCCAATACCAGGAAAAACACAGCCAAGCTAGAAGTGTTTGTTACTGTAAGAGCACATCACAAGTACTGTACGGACAGACAACATACACAGACAGTTTGTACTGTTTAGATATTTAGATACCTATCTCCAAATGAACATCAAAAGGGCCCATTTCTAAATTCACAATACCTGAAATCAGAGAGAAATCCTGTCCTGAATGTATGGGAGAGAATCTTGTTGCATGCTCTGAACACACCTTTCTCTTCAGCTTGCAAATATTAACAAGAGAAACTGTGTTTTCTTTAAGTTCTTTTACATTTGATCTGGGCACCAAAAGGGACATGTGGAAGATGCACACTTGTCTCTTGAGATAAGTGCTTGGACATAAGGAGACCAACATAGAGCAGGAAGACAGGTGGCAGTGAGCAGCAGTAGTTGAATTCTTTTGCTGATGAGATTGTAAAATGTGAGACAGAATCCTGTAGAGCTTTCACATAAAACCAATGAAGTGATGAGGATTCTCTGCATAAGAAGTTAGAGAAGCAGTAGGAGAACCAGCAAAGGATATAGTTGGAAAAGTCAAGAGAGGACGAGGAGGCAGGAGGGTGACAGCTTGAAGATTCCAATGGAGAGCTGATACTGAGTTTTGACTTTAAAAATTCATTATAGATATAAGCCAAGCAGATCCAGTGACTATCAAAACAGAAAAATGAGACTTAAAAGATCATAAAAGAGAAAGAAATCTAGTTGATGAAAGTAAACGATTTTACAGTGAGTGAAGTGTTATTGAAAGAGATGTTACAAGAGAAAAAAGCCAAACACTACTACATGAAGGGGGAAAACTGGACAACAAATTGACTCAGTGCTCCATAAAACAAACTCAGTATTGCAGTACTCACTCAACTTTGTGGTGACACCATTTGTTTTTGGGACACTAATGACAAAAATGATTCCAGGGATAACACTGATTCCGCAATTCTTTTTTCCCATTTCAGAGAGCTGTAGCAGAATATATGGAAATATCTACGGACATTCTCTAAGGCCTTTAAGGAAAGCAACTGGTGTCGTCCAACTTGCAAACAGCATGCAGATGTACATACGTATGTACGCTCAACCATCTGAGCACAGCTCCCAGACAAGACTTCAGCAGAGCACCCAGTCCAACAGCAAAGAACAGGGCAATCAGCAGGAGCCTGTATGAGGGACAGCAGGGAAATGGAGCTGCAGCACCTTAAGAAGACAGGATTCCCTTGCAGGCCCGAAACAAGCCTTTGGTGTGCTTTTATAAGTTACTCAAACGAATTGCAGATCTTCTGAAAATGTTGGGTTTCTGGAAACCCAAAGCAGAAGGAATGTTTAAAAATGATTCCCACAACTCCAGCTCCGCTTGCAGAACTGTGCCTTTTTATTTACAAAACCAGGAAAACCAGAGATTTGTCATCCAGCTTTAGGAAAACTGATTACTGTTTCTAGAGGGTAGTGAACTCTTTTTGCATTTCACTTCAGAAATACAAGTTACATCATTTACAGATTGCTTTGTTCAAGAATTCATATTATTAACTTCTAGAGCAGAGTGTGACTTGCCCCTTCGTGAGCCATAAAGCATGACTATTTTATGGGAAAAAGCAGACAGTGTTTGGTTAAAACAAATCATTTTATGTTTTACTCTTCATGATTTAAATTTGGGAGTGAATATGAGAGTTCCAGTTGGCCTTGCCCTACACAGCTGCAGCAGACTGGAAGGGAGGGAGGTCCAATGTTGCCCATTCCTCCCCTACTCACAGAAGTATGAACCCTGCTGCAGACTTTCTGAAAGCAGTTTGAAAGTTTATAAGGAAGGTTAGATAATGTTGGAGATTCCACAATGTCCCTGAGCGATCTGTTCCACTCCTTAACTTTCCTAACCACTAAGAAGTTCTTTCCAATGTCCAATTTAAATTTTCCTTATTGCAGCTTAATCCTGTGATATCCTGTAGGCATAGTGGATATGGTGAATAATTGCCTTCTTGCTGCTGCTTTCTGCACATCTGAAAACTATGCCACCTCACCTTTCCCTGATAGATAACAAGCAACTCCACCTCCTTCAGCCTTTCCTTGCAGGCCACTGTGGTTTCATCATGTTAAACTCCCTGTTAAGCACACTCTCACTCTCCTCAAAGAGAGGGAGAAAATACAATGCTCAAGGGTACAGAAAAAGACAGGAAGATCACTGACTCTTCTGGAAAAAAAAACATCTACTATTGTGGTGATGTGTTCATGGATGGACTAGGTGATCTTAGGGGCCTTTTCAAATCTTAATGATTCTATCATTCTGTGGTTCTAAGATAAACAATATAGTTCAAAAACTTTTGGATCTCAAAGGCGGGAATAATTAGTGACATCCATGGCATGCATGATGAGGAAAGCTGAATGAGATTAGCGTAACCATTTCTTTCAGCTATAAAACTTGTCAGTCTAACACAGATGAAACTGTCCTTAGAAAGCCAAAGTGTTCTCCAAAAGGTGTTGTCTGTAGGATAAATTATCTTCTGTTTTCATATACATCCTTAAATGTGTGAAAAGTAAAAGAAGGAAGGAAAGGAAAAGAAAGGAAAGGAAAGAAAGAAGGAAAGGGAAAAAAGAAGGGTAGGAAGAAAAGAAGGAAAAGAAGAAAAGGAAGGAAAGACCTTACTGCTCTCATTCCAAGCTCCAAAGCCTTTCAACTGAACAGAAATTGATCCTTACATTCCCAGAGTCATTTCTTTAAAGTGGGTAAGCAGGGAAATCATTTCAAGTTGAGCAATCTTAACAATCCTATTTCAGGCTCCTTGCCTCACGCAGAATGATGTCCTGCCTTTGATACAGATGTATGCTGATGTGCACTTATTGGCACCGGTTTAAAGAGGAATAAGTCCCGGAAAAAGACAACTGCAGCATGTGCTCCTCCGCGAGAGGCTGAAGTGGCAGTTCTTCCAATTATAGCTCTCCAGCTCAGTCCATTCGGGCAATAATCCCGCACGACGGCCGCGGGCTGCGTACGTCAGGGAGGGCCCCGCCAGGAGCGGCCCCCCCGCCGCGCACACCCCACCGCGTATATAGGGACGGCGGGGCCGCTCCGCTCCGCGCTGGGCAGAGGGTTCCGTGGTAACATGGCCCTGGGCCGGCAGGCGGAGCGGGCAGGTGGGACCGGACGGGACGGGGAGGGATTGGACTGAGAGGATGGGACGGGAAGGGACGGGACGGGACGGGACGGGACGGGACGGGACGGGACGGGATGGGATGGGATGGGATGGGATGGGATGGGATGGGATGGGATGGGATGGGATGGGACTGAGAGGACGGGACGGGACGGGACGGGACAGGACTGGACTGAGAGAACGGGACGGGACGGGATAAAGCGGACAGTAGTGAGGGTCTGTGCCCCCCAACGCCCCGCTCCCCGCAGGTCCCGGCGCGGCGCTGGCGCTGCTGTGGCTGCTGGTGCCGGCGGCCGCCCCCCCGGCCATGTGCCCTCCGGGGGACTCGGGCTGCCGCTTCCTCAGCGTGGCCGACCTCTTCGACCGCGTGATCCGGCACTCGGGCAGGATCCACAGCCTGTCCACCGAACTGGTGAGTGCCGGGCCGACCCCGCAACGGGAGGAGGGCCGGGGTGGGCCCGTGGGCTTGTTGAGGTTTTCTTCCCCTGCAGGAGAAGTACTTATTGCCCCGTAACAACGAGCTGGGCAGGCCCGCGAGGAAGTGCCACACGGCCACCATGCTGACCCCCAACGGCAAAGAGTACGCCCAGAAAATCCCGGTAAGGCACGCCAGGCGGGCAGTGCCCATCGTTATCCTATCCTGTCGAAAAAGATGCATTTTTCGTGCATTATTTCCTATTTCCTAATTGCAATTACTAATTGCAATGGAGGCATTGCGGTGGTGCTTCATCCAAGTGGCAGGCGTCCCTTTGCTTGCTGTCTAAGGCTGTCTGTGAAAGAGAAACTTAGCTGTGACTGTGATGCGTGTTGGATTGATCAGCACCGCTGTGAAGTGTAAAAAGCAATGGGGAGGAAGGTGTAACAGTTGTTGTCTCTGAATTGATAGGTGAGGGGAAAAACAGCCAGTTGTTTTAGACATATCGTGGCAAAGAAAAAAAAAGTTCTTTGGAGAAAGTCGGGAAGAGTTTCTTTAGACAGAAGTTGAGGAAGCCGAGAGTATGGCAGCAGTATGAGAGTATGGCTTTCTCCTGCAGGAGGAGACAGAGTGAGATGTATGTCAGCAACTTGTTCCGCTGTGACATGGAAGTTCTTTCTCAGAGTCATTTCACACAGAGAGGGAATTGGAAATGCGGCCCTGCCCTATGCTGGGAGCCTGCAGAATCACTTCTGAGCTGAGGTTGCCAGAAAGCTCATAAGGCCATTTGGTTTCTGTTAGAGAAGCAGCCACCCTGAGCACCAGGGTGCTTTCCTTGGAAGTATGTCTGCGGTGCACCTTTAATGACATAGCTATAGCCTGTGTGAGGTGCAGAGTGTTGCAGCTCCATGCTGAAGTGCAGGTATTGCAGATTGGGTGTCTGGATGGAGCCTCTTGGGCTTGTGAGACACCCAGGAGGCAACCTTTTCAGTCCCTGTTGGCTTCGACACCAGTGCCACCATTTTGCTCATGCTGCACTGCAGAACACAGGAGTCTAAGGAAGCTGAAAACAAGACAAATACAGACTTTGTTTCTGATATCTCCACAAACAACTGGAGACAGAGTGAGCCCTGTATATTTTCAAATTACTGGATTGCATACATAACTCTTAACCCTACTGAGGTTGTGAGACTGAGTTCATATGAGCTGCTGCAAACTAAGAAAGAAATTCTTTGTTTTAATCTATTAGAGAGAAGAACTAGCCTACTTGATCCTGAAGCTTCTGCAAGCCTGGAAAAAGCCACTTTCGCACTTTAATCAGCACATTGAAAACTTTCAGAAGCTACCTGGTGAGAGCCTTAGCAAAGCGAAGCAAATCAGCAACATGGTACATGAGCTGGAGACTGGGGTTGAGAAAGTGACAGAAAAGGTAGGTTTTTCAGTGCAACTTACTTACACCACACATGTGACAAGGGTGACTTCAGGGGCTGATGTGCACTCTCAGTTGAGCTGTAGCCTTACTATGAGCAGAGGCTCTGATTCAGCAACAGCCTAAAGCCTGGCAGCTCATGTTCAGATTTCTTAATGCTTCCAAACTGACAGCCCTCTTCATTGCCTTATGTCATTGAGTGATCACAAAATGCCATACTAACAAAACATAGTGGTCTTTATTATACAGATTCAGCATTTTTTCAGCCAAAGGATGCAGCTTAATTTATGCATTGACAGACATGTAGATGACACTGTATATGTTCATAATGTGTAGGTCAACGTTTTATTCATATGAAACAGAAAAGAAAGAGGCGAGCACAAAGAATAGAACTTCTTACATTTTCACATATGAACCAGCAATGCCTTTACCTTTCTTTGGATATGGAGCAGACATGGGCTGATCGCCACAAGTATTCAATTTTATTCTCATTCATATTCTAATTCAGCTGTTGCTGGTGGCTGCTGCAGTGAGTTCCTTCCTAAGGGACAGTTCCTAAGGCTGCATCTTCAAGGCAGCAGTGGCATAGGTTAAGTCAGATGACAGTCACAAAGCTGTTCCAAAACTTTCTTCTAAACTCTGGTCGCTAAGTTACAAATGCATGTAATTTTTTATCTTCATCTTTATCTTCTCATGACTAGCTGGAAGTTGTAATCTTAGTATTACTTGTACATTCATATCCAGACTCATTTGGAATTTAGGGTAGACAAATAAGGGCTATGGGTCCATTCTCTGAAATGGTTACGCTAGGAAGGGGCCCATTGTGACTAAAAAGTGAATGATAAACTTCTGTCTGGCATAAGTGGATCATCTTTCATCCTTACGAGCACAGGTGTGGAGCGCACACAGGTTTTAATATGATAAACAACTCATCACTGTATAAATGCAGTCTTAATTAGGATGGTTCCAAGAGTTACAAATGGCAAAATTCATCATCCAAATGCAGCCCCAGGTCTGGATTTGAGCTGCCTTAAAGTTCAGAGGTATTCCACAGCTTGACCCAGGTTTGCTTCACTCTAACTGAAACAAGCCATCAAGTTCTGAACTAGTTACACACTTTTCATACATTTACTTTTATTTCTGAGGGAATTACTCAAAATGAACACTGAATTTTTTGTGGTGTATGTTCACTCTGACCTCTCATGTACCATGGACATGTTACACAGAAGACATATAATTAAAAAAAATGAAGCGACCAATACAAACATAACCCAATATTTCAGGTTTTTTGTGTTGGTTTTGGTTGGTTGGTTTTGGGAGGAGGGGGATTCTTTGTGGATTGTTTTACTTTGTGATAAGATACTAATTCTAACCTTGGTTCATATGGTGAAGCTGCAACCTCTAGGAGGCAATCACAGTCTCCAGATATCACCAGTTTAAACAGCATCGGGCAAATGTTCACGTCACAAAATTCTGTGGACGAAACTCACTCAAGTAAATGACTTCAAGTCTAAAGACAGATTTACTGTATTACTTTGAGGAAACAACCATCAGCAAACAGTGGTTTCTGCTTAAATTTAGATTTTGTAATCCTTGTAATTCCTGCATTACTGGTCAATCACATCATTTCAGGCCAGTCTTAGTTATGGGCACTGTTAGGAAGAAAAGGCAGTGCTATTTCTCTGTAAGGAGCTTTCTATGTGAAAGGGCTGGGGTAGAACAGTGCAACACAGTGACACTTTGCTTGACTTGTGCACCAGTAGATTTGTTTAAAAAAAGATTTGTTTATAAGTAACTACTTCTTGTACTTCGTTTCCTGTTTCCAATACAGATGCAGTCAATGGGCATCATCAGCAATTCATTACATGGAATGGCATCATCTGAAGCTGGCTTATCAATTAGTAATGAAGCAAATGTGATGAGTGACTCTGACTTTATTCACTGTTTCAGGAGAGACTCCAATAAAGTACAAAGCTACTTAAAAATTCTGAAATGTAGGATTATGCCAGAAAACAGTTGTTGAGTAGTAATCTCTTAGCAAGCAGTTTTCAGCATGCTGTTTATTTAGATAGAAAAATATAATTTATTTATAATAAGTTTATTAGGAAAAAGATTTGGAAACTCTTGCAGTTACTTGAGACTTGTTATCCTATGCCGATGGAATATTAAATAAAGCATCATGTGTGTATGTGGGTGTATGGGAGCTGCTGAATCACAGCCTGAACCTTTGATTAGTTATCTGAGGCAAGCAGTATGTCAGCCCTGGGAGCACAGGTGAAAGCAATTCACCTGTGCTGCAGGAAGGGGTGGAGCCAGGCTCCACCTCTCCAGACCCATTTAAGTGCTGACCGCCAGGGAGGAAGGATCTCTTCTGAGAGATCCACTCCTGTGGAGCCCTTTACAGTGAGCCCTCTGCACGGGTAAGCGTTCCACCCATTTTCTCTTTGTTACCCTTGTGCCTAACTCTTTTGTTGGTTTATTTTCACACCTTGACTATACATCTATTTTTGATTGTACTTCTCAATTATATTATTTTTCCTTGATTGTACACTGGGTAAACACATAAAGACAAAAAGGAGCACTCTGGCTGTAGATGAAGTGATGTCTTTGGCACAATTTAGACATACACTCAGCTGAAAATGAAAGTTAGCTTGGTAAACCTTGATACAGATACATCTAAATACTACAAGTTTCCATATGTAAAACACTGCTCAATTCCAGTCTAAGTGCCATTTCAGTGTGAGAGTTGGGTATGGCTGATGCAGCAGTGAGTTTTTCCCATAGTGTTTCCTGACCCAGTGCTTGGATTTTACAGTAGTGATGACAAACTTCACAGTGAATAAAAATCTGAAAGCTGTCAGAGATTTTACAGTAATCCCATTTCCCTACCAGTGGAGTAGTGCTAACTGCTGTTTATAGAACAAAAACTCTCAGCATTCACATCCTAAATGATCCCTTTAAATAGAACTTTATAATCAACATGGGTTTATCTTTAGTCTTCTTGACTATTTCATCCCTGAATGCTCTTTTCTGGCCTCCTCTGATCTTGATGGTTGTTGACAGTTGCTGAAGCTCAGGCTGCCAAGAATGTAGAGTAAAACGCTGATGACTGTTTCATGTTGATGCTGAGTTTGGTCTTGAGAAACTCAGAAAATGGGGAAATGCTTCAAAGGAACATATATGCAAAGCAAAGGAACAACATTTTCAGTCGCATCTCAGCAACTGCCAATACCCAAATACTGACATATTTCCTCAGCTTGAAGCTGTGAATGTTCATACTTAGTATCTCTTGTGCTAGCTATGCTAGAAATGCAAAGGCTGCACAGTTCCTGCACCAAAGAAGTTGCTACCTGCAATTCCTTGGGCAGGAGGGTGCCACTAATGCATATAGCTAAAGACCTGCATTTGAAAAATCCTGGAAACAAAGCCAAATAGAATAAAGGAAGGGCTCCTCCGGGCAAGCAGACAGAATCAGAGAGGCACTGCAGCTGTGCTTCTATCTACAGTCCCAGAAAGCAATGGAGTAATTAGTAATTTTGTCATTCATTTCTGTCAACTGCATCATCTGCTCTTGAACAAAGTTCACGAGTTCTGTGTCTTGCTTTCAGTGATTTCACTCTCAAACCCTCTTAAGGCATCAGTTTGAGGAGTGCCCATGAAAAACATCATAACTGTGGGTGAGCATAGTGCATAGTGCAGCCACAGCAGGGGTTATTCCTGTGCCTGAAATGCTGTAACTGAAAGTGTGCATAAATAAAAGGGAAAAGCAGTGTTGGGATGCAGCCTCACTCCTTCCCAGTAAGGAGGACATTGCCCACAAGAGATTAGTAATAGCTGTCCTACAAATGGTGGCAGACAAAGGAGGTCTTACTGAGTCAAAGTAAAGCTGATGGAAAAGACACATGGGGAGCAGGTCCTGCGGATGAAGGGCTTGGCAAGAGCATGACAGTTCCTGTTACTTTGATATGAGTATGCACGCTATCTTTTCTGTCACTATGCCTGTGTAAGGAAGCAACACTACCAAGAGCAGAAGGGATGGACCAGAGAGGTGATGGCACCATCCTTCCAGCCGCTGCATGCCAAGGTCTCCCTTCCCTGCACTCTGAGCTGTTGCCCAGGCTGAATGCCCACTGCCCAACATCTTGTCCTGCCCCCAGGCTGCCTCAGGCACCGCTCACCCTGCTGCCACATCCCTGAAGGGTGCTGGACCCAGGCCCCTGGCAGCCTGGGTGAGGGCAGGGACATGGGAAGGGCAGGATGAGGCCTGGCAGGCACTGTGGTGCCCAGCACTCATCCCTGTTTCCCCAGGAGAGAATGGTCACAGCCTGGAGTCTAGATGGAGTATTATCTGTGGATTTTTGGATGGTTTTGTATCCCTAGGAGAGATGGTGCAGTGGTGTCATGCCTAGGGCCTTGTATACCACAGCCTCTACAAAGAGGAGGCCCTCCAAAGAAGGAGGCTTCTTGGTTTCCACTATGCAAGATGACTTGGCAAGGACTGGGAAAAAGAACTCCAATTGCTGCCAGGTCCCTCCACAGATAGGAAGATATGCTATTGGTTGCATTTGATGCCACATGAAAAACATTTTGCAAGTCAAGCAGATCCTAAAAATAGTTCCTATATACTGCAGAGAGCAAAGCTCTAGAAATTCTGGCTGTAGAGAAATATGGAAACAGAAAATGATGAAGTGCCACAGAAGAAATAGCAATACATCCAAGTACTGTCTAAAGTCATTCATACTAACTTGCTGCCACAAAGTGGTGTTGTATTGCAAGATTTACCTTTGGCTGAAGTGAGGTATGCTGGTGAGACAAATGTCTTCCTGTACCACCAACAACACATTACTTCCTCTTTTCACCAATAAAACAATTGACCAGCTGGCTGAAAGGGGTATACTTTGCCCTCTGGCCACAGATGTCTTAAGTAAAAATATCAGTGATGGTTGCTTTTGCTTTTTACACTGAGGAATACTTCATCTGCTGCATGATTTTTCTTCAAGACAGCAATGAAATTAGTTAGAAATATGTGAAAATGTAAAAATGTGCACTAAAATTGAACACTTTTACATTGAAGAATGCATCTTCACAGCTGAAAATACTAATTTAGGAGACACAGCTTTGCAAATGAATAGAAAATCAGAAAATAAGATTTTGTTTCCAGTTAAGTGCTCAGATCATAGAATAGAATCATGGAAATTGCTCAGGTTGGAAAAGACCTTAAAGATCATCAAGTCCAACCACAACCTAACCAAACTACCCTATATGCTTCAGTATGCAACAAGGTGTGATACAGATAAGTTGCAGTGTAATTTCTGTTAGTGGAACAGTATGTTTTGATTAACTTTCCTCATCAGCTAAATGAATTTAAGAATTTAAAATATTTCCACTCTCCTTCAGACTTCATTAAATGAAATACTACAGCACAGCCCCAGAATTTTTTAATTTCTTTGCGTAGTCCATTTATTTTTTTTCAATTATCAGAAGTTGCTTTTGTACGTTAGGAAATTTCCTAATGGTAATTTTTCCATGTTTTCAGGATGATGAAGTATATGGTATACAATTTTAGTGACTGATTTATTTTTTTCTTTTTCATAAAGGAGTAAGGACTTTCATAATGTATCTTAAATTTAAGTTGAATCTGATAATGTGCTGATGTTTGGCATGGCAGATTAAGTGAAAGAATTTAGAGACTATCTTACAGCTTCATTTTTATCTAGAACTGTATGATAGCAAATAGGAAAAAAGAAATGGACTTCATTGAAGGATCTACATTAACTTTCAGCTACATATATCACATTCAAATGTTGACATACAAAGACAAAATGACTTGGAAAATATCAAGAATTCCTCAAGAGTGGAGTGTTTATACAACACTTGATATTTGTATGTTTGGGTGAATGCTGGAGGCTCACTATCAAACTGTTGCTGTGTGATGTTCCCATCCACCATAACCAGTTTTATTGCTTGCAATCAGTATCGATGGGAAAACAAGGAGTGCTGTCTTCTGGCCAGCAAATGATTGAAGTACAAGCCTGCATCTCAGATCCAAGCTGACATACCTTGGCATATCTTTCACAGCACCAGTCACCATGCACTTAGAAGCATAGTTGTTAAAGAATTCTGTAGTCAATGGCAACATAGTCCACATAAGAATGTGAACCTCTCTCTGCAGGGGCCTTTTGGTCACCTCATAGTTCAAAATGAAGTCTAAAGTTAATTGGGCCCTAATTTCTCTCCATGCCTTTCTTTGGGCACTGAATTTACAGCTAACTTGCTTAAAATTGGTTTGTCTTCCTTTCTTTTCTATGAAGATCAGTAATGGTATTGTTGGTAGAGGGTGCTGAAGCAAGTGAATGGACTTAATTTATGTCAGGCTTTTGACTGTGGAACGTATATTCATCAGAGGAGCTGTGCAGCTACAGTGATGGCAACTGGCATTTAAAACCCAGTACTAGTAAATCACGGTGGATAAAACAAATGTGATGTTTTAGTGCAGCTAAGGAGTGACATTTGACCACTGTATTGTTGCTCTGACATTGAAGTTAGTAATGCTGTTTTGTGCTTAAAGCAGCCTGTTCCCTTAAGCAGATCATCACAGCTTCTTTTGGCAGAGAATTAGTAAAAGCAAGACAGTTTTTTGAGAATTATTTAATTCTATAAGAGTGCACAGTCAAAGTGTGAGTGCTGGCATGGGTGTAGTCAGCAAGTTGCAGTCTGCCACTCTTTTGTGATTTCCTTTATAAAACAAGACCAAGAGCCAGCAATGGAAATCAGCACCTCCTGGTTCAGTAACGGAGCAATTGAGTTCCCAAGAACACCTTTTCAGGATCTCTATTCAGGATCTCCATCTGGACAGTCTCCAGTAGGTGAGGAGAGAAATGCTTCTCCTGGACCTGAGGTTGTTCCAGTGTGCAGCAAGGTCCCTGCTCCAGCACCATTGCCCAAGAGCACCACAGTCTGAGTTGTGTCAGCAAAGGCAGTGCTGAGGCTCAGCCTGTCTTCCCTTTCCCTCTTGTGTTCTACATTACATTAGCTTTGAGAGGTTGCCAAGGCAGAGAGGTGCCCAGCAAGCAAAAATATCTGTGTTATTTAGAGCCTCTACAGAGTTTGGTTTCTATTGAAGCTCAGAATTTGAGGTACCTAAATCCTGCCAAGCCCTGGGATCCCAACAAACGTCCTTCACAGTATTTTACAGGTGTGAACCATATACATTCTCCAATACCACGCATAGGAAGTACCTCAGATATCCTACAAGTACGGTGCAAGGCCACCCACTGTGCCGTACCTTTGAAGTCAAAGTAGTACGTTCCTGGTTTTAATTATAAGATGTCATCAGTCTCTGTCAGGTCTCTCCAAAATACCAAGCCAGATGCATTCTGTACCCTACACCTTCACAGTGTGCCTGTCATGATGTATTTAAAAACACTTCCAGGGGATTTTGCATAGAATTGGAGTTTGCTTTGTTCTTTTACAACTTGTTTTCATACACTGAAAAAAACAAATACATTCAACTTGGTCATTCATATGAAAAGACTGCCACTGTAAATCTCTCTTATTTTCTGTGTTCATATTCTCCTTTACCAAAATTCCATAGGATGGACCAGAGAAACTTCTTCAAATAGCTTAAAACGAGAGTAATCAAGGTTGTATATGTTATGGGCTAAGTCCACTTTAACTAATTGCATCAAGCTGCTTTATACATAATTCAAAATTCACCAGGTGTATTTCTAGGGTTTTGAGAAAGCTTGGTAAGCATTTTCAAGTAAAGAATACTCTATCTCATATGTTGAAACTTTCTTCTAGCTTTGGAATAGGTACACCAGTAGGAGGTGTTAGAGATATGGAGAGCCTGGAGTGGTGCTTTAGCAGGCTATGGTGAAATCTGAACTTGCCCAATTTAAAAGGCTTATCACATTGTAACTACGAAACCAATGCAGCATGAGCCTTGCTTGATCCTTGCCTCAACGAGGTCACAACCTGCCCAGCACATCAGCTGGAAGGTTTGACAGCAGTTTCCATTCAATGCTTATAACAGCAGCAGCTGAATGAATTTCACTGGGAGGACTCTGCATCCCATCTTCTGTCCATAACTCTATGTTGCTTTTAGCACTGACTCTTGATTGATTTGTGGGGAAAAAATATGAGCAGTTTTGAAGACTGCTTTCCATGAAAAGGGAGATGGAAAAAAACCTAAAAAATTCCCATGCCACACACCAATTTCCTCTGCAATGGGATGCGTGTGTACCTCCACTTGATTCTTTGATGACATTCTGGAAATATTTGTATGCCTTTTGCTGTAGGCAGATACCAGCAAATAGCATTTCCTAAGACTCCGGCCCACCAACACTTACTAGTCTTTCAGTCAAGTAAGGCAGGACTTGGATTTCCACAGGACAGTTAGAAAGTAAATTCATCTTCATGTGTGGATGTGGATTTGTCCATCCTTCTCTAAAGATTTCAGGCAGAGTATGAGTGAGTTCTAGGATTTCTATTGCAGGATGGGAATAAATTCTTCACAGTATTGAAGAGCATATAACACAGGGCACAGTATAACACAGGGCGTACTACGTGCGTTCAAGGGTTCTGTTAGGGTAGGGGTGTAGACAGCTTACAGTAACAAGGGTTTGCAACCAGAGGATAAGATGACTTCTGAATTTTTCTGTAATGCCTTTTTTTTTTTCCTTTAAAAACAGCCCAGGAAAGCACAGGCAAAGAAGGATATATCGTGTGAGACTGGGACAGCAGAACTAGGTGCTCTGAAGATGCACCATGCACACAGTGGGCAACAAAACTCATCTAATTATGCATACAGTTTATGATACGAGTTTTGTCATTGCAACTCAAGTTCCTTAGCTGCAACTGCATCTAAACTTTACCTCCCAAGTACCATGTAACAAAGGGAATAGTACATGATCCTCCAGTGGTTAAACATTAAATAATAACTGGATGTTTTTCTGGAAGATACACAACGCAGCTCAAAAACTTTTGGAGCTCAAAGGCAGGAATAATTAGAGACATTCATAACATACATGATGAGGAAAGCCAGATGAGATTACTACAACCATCTCTTTTGGCTATCTGACACAGATCATGTTGTCCTTAGAAAGCCAAAATGTTCTCCAAAAGGTTTTGCCTGCAGGACAAAATACCTTCCATTCTTATTCTCAACAGATGCAACCATAAATGTACGATTAATATAAACAAACAAACAACAACAAAAAGCTGCCCCTTCCGCTCCCATTTTGAGCTCCAAAGCCTTTCAAATGAAGTAAAGTTGATCATTACCTTACAAAGAGATTTCTTTCAACTGGATGAAGCAAGCAAATCATTTCAAGTTGAGTAATTTTAACACTACTACTTCAAGCTCCTTGCCTTACACAGAATTCTGTCCTCCCTTTGATACAGATGTGTGCTGACATGTATGAATGGGTACCAGCTTAATGAGGAATAAGTCAGGAATCAGACAATTGCAGCATGCTGTCTCCTTCAGTACTTCTCTAAAAGAGGCTGCATTGGTAGATTTTCCAATTTTAGCTCTCCTGCCTAGTCCATTTGGCAATAATTCTGCATATACCCATCACAATTTTGAAATGCAGCACAGATTATAAGAGATTGCACTAATAATCTGACAAAATCCACTGAAATTTAGTTGAGTTTCGGTTTCACCCACAGGAAAAAAAGAAAGGAGTTAGTGAATTGTATTTCCCAGTATGCATCCAAATCAAAGTGGCTTAAACACAGTCCATTTTATTGGCTGCTTGTCTTTTTATTGCATACTTTACTATGGTTATCGGCTGATGTGCGACTGCGCTATTTACAACTAGCTGGATACTGATACAGGTGAGGACAGATGGTGGAAACATACTAAAAATGCTTACATTTGTCTAATACACACCTACTGTGTCGTTTAATCAATCTCAAAAAGAACCCAAAGTAACTTATTACCTTCGGGGAAACAGGGTTATTCTCATCTCATGCATAAAATAAATTGCTTGTTCTAAATGTAATGAGAGATAGAAGTGGTTTTCTATCAGTGTGTTTTAATGAAAATCTATACACAGTGCAGATGTTTAACTCAGATCAAAACTTCAGCTTCATGCTCTTCACTTTGTTTTACTTACCATCAATTTCTATCTCACATTTAAGGTCATTACAAGACTGGAAAAGAGACATGAAAAGACTGAGTACTGAAAAATATTTCTTAAATCATTAGTTGTCATTTTAATGGTGTTAGACTTTAGCAAATTTAGGAGGCATAACTAGTTAGCTTTACAGTGTCCAAATACTGTTAGTCTCAGAAGACCTCTCATTTGAAGCCTGCACTCTCCACTCAATTTGCAAACTGGCCCTACTTTCTTAGGTTGTTGATGTAACTGCTTTATTTGCAGTGTCATGGTCAGGATACAAATACAATGGGCTCTGCGATGCGTTTGCTCTTGGAGGTGGCTGTATACTAGCCAGTCTTTCAGAACTTCCTGGAGACTTCTCCCTCCACCTTGGACTTGTCTGCTCCTGTGACACTTCCCACACAGAGGGACATGGGGAGGCAAAATTCATGGTGGACTGTGAGAGGTAGTTTTCCTGAAGACCTTCTTGGAGGCACCTATTTGAAAGCACTTCCTTTTCTTTGGAGTTTCGCCACTTCATCCTTCGATTCTGAAACCAAATTTTTACCTGTTTGCAAGTTAATGAGAGTTTATTAGCATTTTTTTCTTTAAAGAACATTTCCTTTACATGCATTTTTTTTTTAAATTCTCCCTCCCCTTAGTTTCATGTTCCTTCTTTATTTGATGTTATAGCAGATACAGTTAACCTGACTGATTGACATTAACTGAGCATTTTTCAATTCCTATTTGCTACAGCTGAGCTAAATACTGTCTTTGACTTTCCCTACCTCAAGCAAGTGATTATTTGGAAAGATCAAAGACGATGCTAGGGATTTTGCAGTCTCCTTCAGTATCATCTTTCTAGACAGAAGAATTCTCAGTGTGAACTAGCAATGCCATTAACAAAATTAGGTGATAATACTAGCAATGGGAAATGCTCTTTTTAAAAGTGGATATAAGAGCTAAGACTGTCCCATCTGCAAGCAAAGCTTGGTCATCATAACACCTCAAAATGACACAGAAATTACAATTTCAAGATATTTTATCTGTCTAAATACACTTTTCCAAGTTAACCAAAACTGTCTAAATACAATTTTACAGTTAACCAAGGGGTTACCTAGAACCGTGTGCTTCTAAAATACAATTCATTTTTAGAAACTTTTATTTACAAAGCTTGGGTGCTCAAAGACATTAATGAAATGTTGGGAAAAGCTTAGGGAAATATGTGCTTAGGAACTGTTACATTGAGAGAAGGAGTGAGCATTTGTGGAAGGGAATCCAATCAGATTATTCACATTATGTTTATGTTATTCTTTTTTCTCTTAAATATCTGCATGAAGTTCTAGCATTCAGATACTTGATACAAAGGCAAACGGAACACACCTGAAAAGGACTGAGAGTCACTGCCTTAGCTGTACTGGCTACTCCAGTACAGCCAGTCAGATAACTGAAGAATTAACCTTCATGGTTCACGGTTACATGGTGCTCTTCTTTTTATGAGAAAAAAATAATTAGACATGGGTATCATCTAGTCTATCAACATCAAAAAATTATTTTCCTGTTGTGGTAGCTGTTATCTGTGTCTCACTCCATTATTTTCTTATTTCCCAGAGCTCTCTTGAATATCAAGAACGTAGAAGAAAATCTCAGTAAAAACAGCTATAATATTAGGAATTTGACTATAAGCTAGGATATTTTAGGAAGCTCACTGGTGAACGCAATTGCACAAATAAACAAAATAGTTTATCCTGCAGAGATGACAGCTCCGTTCGTACTGTTTATTTTATTGTTTATAGCTGGCTTGAGATGGAGTCAGAGTCATTCAGGTTGCAAGCAATCACAACATCTCATCTTCCATGGAAAATGAAGCCAATTGCAAAGTTAGATTTAACTGATTAGGGCCTTGTCAAGTTCTGAAAATCTCCGAGAAAAAAAAAAAGATGAGGGCTCTCATCCCAGGTTTTTCTGCTCACCAGACAGCTCCTGCCATACATATCTTAAGCACATTTACTCCTGCCAAATGCAAAGAAATTCTATCACACTGTCAACTCTCACCCTCTTTCAGCCACACTCCAGAAATAGGTGTCTACTCTAGCACTTTCAAAATCCCCTGGATGGGCCCTGATACCAATCCCTGAGGAACACCACTCATGACCAGTTGCCAGCTGGATTTAACTCCATTCACCACCAATCTCTGGGTCTGGCCATCCAGACAGTTTTTTACCCAGCAAAGAGTGTAACTATCCAGGTACACTCTACCTATCCAGGCCACGGGCTGCCAGCTTCTCCAGAATACTCTGGGAGACAGCTTCAAAGGCTTTGCTGAAGTCTACACAGACTACATCAGCAACCTCTCCGTCTCCAGTACACGGGTCACTCAATCATAGAAGGAGATGAGGCTGGTCAAGCAGGAACTGCCTTTTATGAACCCATGCTACCTGGGCCTGATCCCTCAGTTATCCTGCACCTGCCATGTCACTGCACTCAAGATGATCTGTTCCACAATGTTCCCTGGTACTGAGGTCAGGCTGAAGCAGCTCAGGGTTCGCTCCATGCTGTTCAATTGTCCCCCTTCAAGGTCATTTTAAAGATTTTCTCGCATTCCTTACCTGAGACTCCTTTAGGCCCAGGTTAATGGCCAGTTTCTTCCTGTCTGTTTTACTGATATACTTCTGCTTCTGAAACATTTTCTCCAAAGCCTTCCTCTGGTCTTCAGAAAAGACAGCTCTTCTTAATATACCTCTCCGGGCTTTGGAGTTAGACTCCTGGGTCAGAAGAGGCAGGACACCTTCCTCTCCTAGTGGAAATAAATGAGAGTTTCACATAATAACTAACATATATTAGAGAAATATTAAGTGCTGTTCATTAAAATGCTAGCAGACCACTGTCCCACTTTTGATTTGTTGGTGTTAGAAGTGTGTCGTAATGCTTCAGTCATGTTCATTAAGGGCTAAATCCTCTCTTGGATCTAGAGGTGTTGTCAGTGGTAAAGAGTCTCCCCTTGACATGGTAAAGAGTAAATCAGATGAGTTCATAGAGGAACATTAACACTGGGCCCATACTACTGTAAAATTCAAATACAAGGAGAAACTACTCTGCTTTCTTTTGCACATTATCATCGAGTAAACCACAGTAAGATTTCCTAGGAGTTCATTTTCTTGTGTGAGATGCAGAACCAGATAAAAAGTGGTCTGTAACACTGATTCAGTGAATCTAAATAGGCTTTCTTTAGTTTTGTTTACTAATGAAAGGCTTTCAGAGTGAACTATTTTTCAGAAAATCCCTGTCCATTCACTTATTTATTCTGGAAACCACAGCAATTTCTTTATTACAGGATTTGGGGAGTACTTGAACTTATTCCTTTCACTCTAGTTTCTAATCCTTCGACATCCCATAGCAAGGCCTTAGTAAGGTAGATTTCAATGAATTCAATCATACCCACTTGATCTAAAACCAGAGGGGAGCCTAGAAAACAACCTCAAATGTGTGGGACAGAACTGCTGTGGAAAAGTGGAAGTACTCACACTGTCTCTTCACTGGCCTCACAAAAAGCACATGAAAAATAAATTCAAATAAATGTTTTGCCTTCCTCATGCCCAGTAAATCCCAAAGACCTAGTGCTTTCTCGTGCTCCCTCTCCCACAGACATGGTGTAATGGGAGCCTCCGGTCCTAGTGAAGCTTGCCATGCCTCCAGCAGTCACAGGTTTCCTCAGATGCTCACCCCGGGAGCAGTACCTGAGATTAGTTGAATAGGGCTTGTCACCAAGCATTAGAGATGAAATTGCCTCAGACACTTACAAAGAGCAGTCCTTTGGTTCATGCCATACCATACAGACAGACACCTATGACCTTCCTGTGAGAGGGCAGCCACAAAGGTGGCTTTGGTTTGTGTCACTTGCAATTTGGACTTTAAAGGTGTAAGCTGTCCTGTTGATGACACCTTTCCACAAACACAAGTCAAGACTGATGTGCCAGTTTAGAGCTACAGCAGCTGCAAAGGTGTGTTGCTGTTCAATTTCTGCCAAGAATTTAATCATTTCCATATCAAAGCCAATGGCAAAACTCTTATCTAAACCAGATTTTTGAAAACACTGTACATTTCTTTCATGAAAAGGTCTATTCTAGTCAACCGTGAAAGTAGTGGAGACGAATTAGATACATTTGTTACATAAACACAGTGTTCTTGAAAACACTAATCAAATCCAGATGCAGTTTTCACAAACTGTTCCTTGCGGCTACACCACATTTCAAATTCTGTATATTATACATAAATACACAGGAGTACATGTATCTTTAAATGGCAGCAGAGAAAAAAGCCCACACATATACAAAGGGTACTGTAGAACAGTGTAGGTACGACAATGAAAAATTGAAGTGTGTATATGTATGTCTTGCAAAGTTGACTTGTGCTACTTCCATGGCACGTTTTACTTGTTTGATATTATATACATTACCCATGTATCCTGCCTTGTGATCTTTCCCTAAAGATCACTGTCAAACACTACTGTTTAGGAACTACTGCTTTTAGCAGCTTCTACTAGACATGCCTTTTAAAATCTTTTCCACACCTTAAGAAACCATCTTTCTATTCGTCCCTTATAACAAAAAGTAATTATTTTGCTTTAAAATGTTATGGTATTAAGAAGTATAAATTTATATGGATGTTTTTCAGTTTTCAAAATAATATTTGGAACCAGATACAAAAAATCATAGCCTACTGGCTACTGTCCTCATATTTATCACACAGTGACTCCCCATCCAAACCAAAACAAACTATCTGCAGAACAAAAGTCAAAATGTCACAGTGGAGGGTTCTGTAAAGGGTGAGCTGGGTTCATATTTTCTCTGAGGAGCACACAGTTCCTTCAGGCCTCTCCCACCATGATCTGATCCTGCTCACAAAGCTGTCTGCAAACACCAGCCCTTCCTCCTTACTTGTGCTTTATGTACATCTCGCTGGAGTATGGGGAATTTAGGTTCCTTTTTCCAGAGAGCCTCCAAGTCATTTCTGATGAGCCATCAGCAGTTTTCAAGTGTGCTGAAAGGTACAGCATGACAGTGGAAGAGCTGGTACTTTCTCTCACAGGATGAGAGATACCAGTGAGCTTCACAGGGCTAGCTCTTGACACCCAGGATGAATTCCACAATGGAGTTGTCAACCCAGGACACGGGATGCCAGATTACGTGACCCCTTAAAATTTGTCTTGCCTGGCTGGTTGTTCACAGTCAATCAGCAAAGAAACAACCTCCTGCCTGCCTCCTGAGGTGCCAATTAATTCATCTATGGGCAGCATGCAGGGTACAGCTTAACACTTGCATTAGAGTAACGTAGCAGTGAAGAATGCACACACTCTAAGGCACATTATGTGACTGATTCTAGAAGTCTAACTGAACAAAATTTAATCACAAACAGAACAATCTCAAGCAGCAGAAAGCAACTGTGGGTCACCCATCACCGAGTCAAAAATGACCCATGTTTGAGATAACAAATACTGATCCCCAGTTGAGTAGCCTAGATTTCAAGAACACCCCATATTTCAAGACGCATTCTGACTATGCACTCAGAAAGTACATTTCTGTAAGTCAGTTAAATGATTTTTCAGTAAGCCAGAAACACTCATTCATTCACTACAACAACTCCACTGAAATGAAGTAAGTTAGTTTGTTACTTTGTTAGTAAGTTAGTTTGAAACCTGTGGCAGTGAATGTGCATCAAAAGACTTAATGTTCTACTGACATAAATGTGAACTTGTTACCAAACTTTCCCTATGTTGCCAGGTTTTTTTGTGTGTGTGTGTTGTTTTTTTTTTAAGACTTTTGTTTGTATCCTAGTATATAGTGATAAATGTCCCCCCTAATCTGTGCAACAATCTTCATTTGCCTTCATGGCAGAGACCACCTTGAAGGAGCAAGTAAAAGCTTTAGTCATGGTTTCCATTTTTTCATTTGAACTCAATACATTCTAGTTAAATGGACAATTAATAGGTCACTTCCAAAATAGTAGTGTATCAGTCCTGGTTAATAAACAATCCCCACAGTTGATAATAGGCCTATGTATTCAGCAAGTCCCTGTATACACTCAGCTCATCCACTAAATCCCTTTTCAGGTAGACAGGGTTATATGGGAAGATGAGCTAGAATGAGTCTATAAAAGTCAGTTTCATTCACTGCTTTATTTTTCAGTCAAGTGCTTTAAATGGTGTCCCGAAAATCTCTTGGAATGTGAGACAGGAGAAAAGACTGGCACATAGAGTATTGCTTTATGGCCATACAAAAGGGCAACTGACCCCTGCCCAGGCCTTTTCAATGTGAAATGGTTCCTAAAGTTCATCTGCACAGTGAAAAATTGTGGTGAGGTCGCGTGTGGATGAGTAAAGTGAAAGTGGTGATTGGTCATGGTGCTGTCAGCCATTGTGGGACAGCTGGGGCCATGTAAAATGCTCTGTGGGAAAGTGTCAGCCCCCTAAAGAGGTGCTCAGAAACTTGCAGATCATTAAACTGCCAGCATTTGCTGCCTCACTTGTCAAGAATCATTCAACTTAGCAACTGCTCTTCTGAAACGTTCATAAAACACATGCACGTAGTCAGGAAGGGTCTGAATGTAACTGTGATAAAAAACAGTGTACACTACAGCATGCACGAACTCCAGTTTCCATTTGGATCTGACAAAGGATTTGTGCTTTTTCTCCTTTTTGAAAGACCAAGAGACGTGTCTTCTGTATGTTTCTGAGCCATAAACATGTAAAATTAAGAATATATGTTCTTACAACAAGGCATGCAAACTACACAATCAAGGTTAAATTTAGATTTGAATGGCAATGTATTTCAGCTTTTAATCCTGGGTGCAAAGGGTACACTGGCAAAAATTCTCCTCAATGTTTGTCTTCATTTTTATATCGTAATTAAATAAAAAAGAAAAACAAATTAAACACATGCATGCATTTGACTGCTCCAAAAAGAATGACTATTTTATTTAAATAATGCTAGAGCTTCCTGAATCATAATTTATCCTTGACATTAAAATACAGCATCCATTTTATGATCTTTCAGCTTTTTTCTTATTTGCAAACGTTTCTTGACAGATTTTAAAGAGTTACTGATTTTTAAAAGAACCTTTTCTAGTAAACTGAAAACAAGGAGATTTCCTAGGTTAGCTCTGTCTGGGTGTCTCAATGCCATTAGAAATCTCTCACAATTGCCCAGTGTACTTAAGTTTGATAAATCTTTGGAAACCTTCTGAATAGGATTGCTGTGATTTTACTAAGGAATTAGCTGCTGCCATTGCATCACCAATTAGCTTTCCAGAACACATTAAATCCTGCTGCTTTGGTTTACAGAATAACTCAAGCATTACTGATGAAGCATAAAAACTTACTTGGAAAAGCAGTGGGGGATGCAGGGTGCTGACAGGACCCACCGCAGCATGCTGAGTAGAATGGCGGGGCTCGGAGAAAAAAGTGTTTGGAAAGAGCTGCAAAGAAAGCATAGATCTAATTGATTACCCATTGAGCGTGAGTGATATTCATAACAACGGTCGTCCAAAAAGTCAGTGTGTAAAGTCCTGCCCCGCAAGTTCTTTTTCCTTTTTCTCAAGATGGTAATATTTTTTAAGGCAAACAGCGATAAACCAAGTAATCATTTCTTAATTTTAACAAGGTTAGTTTATATCTATTGCTTAAATATAATACGCAAAACTCTCACAATATATCTCTTGCAAGAATGAAACTCTACGGATGTGAAATTTACATTTCAAATTGCTGTAATCCTATATATTAGGACTGAACATGTTGTTTTAATAATGCAGTCAAAATAATTAGTATAATGCACCTCATAGCATGAAATAACTCTAGTAGGCATAATATCTCAGAAAAAAAAAAAAGAAAAAAAAAAAAAACATGGATTCTAAAAGTGAATCCCCAACTCTCCTGCTCATAGTGTATTCAAACCAATAAAGACTTTGATAACTAAGGAAACGTAAAGAACAAAATGTAATGAGACAACCCAGGAGAAAACTACAGGGCCTGATTCTGCCTCCATAATATTGAGCCCGATCTTTCTGAAAAGTGTTCTAAATTTAAATAAACCACCTGCTGAAGACATCTCTGCTTAATACAATAAAACTGCAAAATTGTCCCAAAGAATTAGGTAATATGTGGTAATGTTTCTATAGAATTCTTCAAAACAACGAACCACAAGACCCCCATGCTTAAGAAGTAACTTCATATCCAGATAAAAAATTAAGAAATCAACGAGGAAGGAAGAAAAATAAATGTATATAAGCAATATTCTTCATTTTTTAAGGTTCTTCAACTGAATTTAAAATGAAAGATCACAGAAAATTAGGTTCTTGAGTACATACTAGGGTGTCTCAGTAAATTTTCTGATGTATAAATCTGCCATCTTCCAAAGCAATGAAAGATTGTTGTAGAAGACCAAGTCCAAACATTTTGAAAATACTTACCTCTTTTCATCTGAATTCATATAAGCTTAGGTGAAAATGTCTTTATAATGATTAAGTGTTTTATTACTGCAGCTTTCCTTCAACACTGCTGTTTCTAATGAAATAAAAATATATTCCATGATGAACTAATTGCCATGATGAACTAGTATTTGCACACTTGCAAACAGTAATGATTTATGCCAGGCATTAGTATTCCAAAGCTTCTCTTTCTCATGAGACCATCAAATATGGAACTGTGTCCCACAGAGCTTTAAAGAGTCAAGAATGTGCAGCCATCTTATCTGTCTATGTATCTAAGGGGCTTCAGTGCAGCAGGAGAGGTACATACGATGGACGGTAACTTAAGAAGCACAGAAGATGGAGAAGGAAAAGATCTACCAGGTAATCTCAGCCTTCTTCCTGAACATGAGAGTTTGCTCTTTAGAATACTTTCTATCTGCTGCTAATGTTTTATCTGCTACAGTTTTAAAGCTCTCACATGTATCAAATATTCCTTAACTTCTATACTGTCTTATTCTTATTAATCAAAGCTTAAGCATCTTATTCATGTCATATGATTTTTGTCATGTTGGCCTGTCTTTGATTTTCCCTTTTATGGGTCTTTAATTCTCTCCAGTTCCTTGCTCTTTTTTGATAATGTGGTACTAATCATGACATAGATGAGTACCAGGAGACAGCTGGATAAGTAAGGAATGAATGACCTACTGCTTGGGGATGGATACCATTCTCCTTTAAATAAAGAAATATGAAAAAGTATGTTTCTCCCATTCAGTAAACTTCTCAACATGAGCTACAAGCATAAAGGAGATGGATCAGTATCAAAGCTTAAAATGTACAACTTGCTTAAGAAAAGCTCAAACTAGCCACACACTTCTACTATGCCGTGGCAATGATTTAATGCACAGCAAGCAGTAGAGAGCTCCAAGCAGAGATCTGCTCAAGATGACGGGAATCATTCTTTTGTCTTTCTTGGCCATTTTACTGCATTTCCCAGCCAACTCCTGCTTTTTGTTTGTTGGGGGGGGGGGGGGAGTTGTGTTTTTTTCTTTGACTGTATGGCATGTATTCCTCCAAGGGGAGGTGCCTGACTAAGTAGTAACATCAAAATGATATCTTCATACAAATCTGGACCAAGTGGTTCCTGAGACTATTTCTCAAGGTTGATTCACTATAGATCCTGTGGAATAGCCAATGACATTATTTCTCCTAAACCCATAGCCAGTGCACATGTTTAATTTAAAAACTTCTTTAATGTGCTTCAACCACACTGATATGTGTGTAAATTGTTAGGTCTATGTGACCACATTTCCAGTTCATGTCTTCTGAAGCAGCTGCACCCAGAGCAAAGTGGAGGAGTTACAGAGCTACAAAGGTAAAGAATGTGACACAATACAATTATACTCAATTTTACTTTGGGAGCTCTATAGAGAGAAAAACGTTCAAGCTTCACCTTAATACATATGGAAAACATTGCCTATATTTTCATTTTGTGGTCACATGTATCATGGCCACTCTACCGATGGGTCAAGAAACTTGAAGCAAACATTATTTGGCTGAAAATTGCTGAAATGCTAGAATATTAGTTCTGTATTTATTGGCCAGAATGAAGCATACAGTAACAGAACAGTAACTTTTGTTTCAAGTCACGTCAACATTAACCATGACCTAAATCCTAATAATTCATATGTGAGATACCTAATTCTTTTTCTGCTGAGCATTCCCATTTCATTAAAACAGACACTGTGTAGACCCAAGCATTTCACAAAAGTGAGGCACTTCAAAATATACTCCCCACTCTGAAGATATTCTAAATTCAAAAACCTTCCTGTGCCATTTTGAGAGTAAGGTACCTAAGTCCAATCCAACTGAAATAAATAGGTCATTTTAAAATGTCTTATTATTAAAGACATCATTTGCTTTTCCTAATTCAAGCATTACAAAATGACCTTAGAAATGGTACAGGCCACTAGCCAGCAGGCAAAGGAAGAGGCAAAAGAAAAACTGCTGTGAGGAAAAGCAAACCTATGGCACAGTTCTGGTATTACCTGCACAGACCTCCCTCACTACACGCTTTTTCCTCACATTTAGCTGGTAAAGACGTGGCATAATCTAGTGACAAGAGCAGAACCACCTCAGAAGAGTGATTCAGAGAGCAGCACAGAGCCAGCAACAAGCAATGTTGAGCACAGGAATGAAGTCAGAGCTCAAGCTGTGTGAATACAGCCCTGGCACTCTCCAACTATTGCTAAGCCATCATGAACTGCTTTTCCCGGTGGCTCTAGCCCTGGTAGGAAAATTTAATATTTAAGCATTAAAATGATTCCATTTCATCTGAGAAACCTGAACAGTTTCTGCCTATGAAGTGGGTAAAAGTAAGTTGCAATTTCCCATGTACATTCATTCCTGGCAATGACTAAAGCAGGCTCTACAAAACTGCAAGAAAGCTGCATATCCTGAGGAGCTCCCTGCAGCTAGTCCAGCAATGACTGGGCAGGTCAGAGGTCCAGCCGAGCCGCACAGCACTGCCTGCTCCATAACACAAGCCATGGGCCTCAGAAATAGGCCACGGCTCTGATCCTGTGGTCACTGCATTCAGTCTGGTGCTATGGCAGAGGTTGTGCAGCCTCAAGACCTTGGGGGCATCCGGCCATGAGAAGAAAGCAGCAGCAGCTGCTGCTATCTCCCACTAAAGGAGGTCAGCACCACATAGATGTGTCAAAATGTACTTCAAGAACTTGTGATGCAGCATACCTCAGAGCTGTCCATCCCTGCTTATTTGCTCTGCATTCCCTCCTGTAAAACCAGGCAGTGTGAATGCTCAGAGGAAGCTGAGACAAACAGGCAGACCTGAGTGACAAACACAGATCAGTTTTAAGACCCCAGCAAATTTTCACATAAATGGTTTTGTAGTTCCAAAAATGTATCTGGGAATTCTGCATGAAAAGTTAATGTGAGAAGCAGGCTTGCATTTTTATAATGGGTCTCAATGGGGCTTTCAAAAATCAGCAGAGTAGTCACTCCAGAAAAGCTATGTCACCAAACAGGGCTTGAAATGTGCTAACAGAACGATTATTGGTTCTTTGCACCTACAGCAATGTAGTAGATGACAGAGTCACACTGAGGATTAGCTCAGATTGCATGAATGCCCACCAGTTTTCAGAGGTATCATTTGCATGCCTTATTATTAGGACACGATTTGCTGTACGTGATGATTGGTTTGTTTTCGCTGCTTAAGGAAGAAGCATGCAGAACTCATTAGTAGGACAACATCCATAGCCCACACCACTGCCAAAGCCTACACGGACCTCTCCACATCAGCAATAAAGGCTCCTTCTACCTTCTCCATGCTTTGTAAATGCTTTTGCTGTTGATGAGATGTGAATCTGGAAGGCCTCATCCCCTGCTTTGCTTGGCTTCTGCCAGGCACCCAAAGGCTTGTGCACGGCCCTGGCACTTTCTGCTTCCTAGTTCTCTTTTCTCTTTTCAGTTAAAAATATTTATTAAATATTTATATAAATATTTAATATTTATTAAATATTTTTAAGGGCATTATTGTCACTTCTCTGTCTAAAAGTTTGGTGTGCTAATCTCCTTCCCTAGGCATCCTGTACAGTCAATGAGAAGAGATAAGCAGCTCTATACAAAGACTCGGCACCTTAAAATAGATGTCTAATAAGATAAGTTGTGTCATTCTCTGGAGGTGTCTCTCTGTATCAGCTATGGATTAGGCAAGGTACATGGACAACTAGATTAGACAAGACCCCTTTATTTTTAAGCAGTTGAAGTAAGATGGCATTTTTATCTTGTCAAAATAATACCGTCCACTCTACAGACATAAGCAGGCTGGAAAAAAAATGCTAAACTTCAGTCATAAAGAATTATTTTCTTTGATTATCAACACATTTTGGAAATGATTTCCTCAAACAATGTGAAATTAGGCTCACATGCTGCAGTAGGGCAGTTCACTCATTATCACTGTTGCAGCCCCAACTCAAAGTCTTACCACTGCCTAAAATGCATCATTTACTCCAGCAGTATGCACTGAAGAGCTGCAATTCTTACCTGAGCCTCCTCCTGCTTTACGTACTTGAACTTGTTTTCATTCTGAAAAGATTTCATTCCCAGCTCTGTTATAGGTTATGACTGACCACAAAGATAGAAATATTAGAGTGCAAATAGGTTTGCGAAGCTGAATTAAGCAAGAATGATGTTCTGTGAAACGCTTTCAGTGGCAAATAGAGACAGAGGGCTTGCCTTCCTAAGTCATGGGGTACTTAGGAATGTAAACAATGATAGCACAATGCAGCTTGATGAAATTCTCTACTTGTGTAGAGAACGTGCCTGATGAGATTAATCTTTATCACTTCATTTGTTTTCTAAAAACCCAATGAATACAGTATGAAATTTCAGTAGACCTCAATCTGAAGTATAAAGGTCATTTTATAGAAATGAATTTGCAATCTATAGGCATGATTAATTCCACAGTTTTCTTTTGGCAAATAATTGCCTTTCTGCAGACCCTTACTACTGCTCTTCTCAGTGCTACCCTGAGATTTCCTGGCAGTACTCAAATCTTACTAAAGACCAGAATGGAGCTTTGTCTTTTCTCAGTGCCACCAGAGGCCACAGCACTGAACCACCACAGCTGCCACCGTACCCAGACTGCCCAGCTGTACTGGGTGGGAGTAGGGCTGGCACAGGTCTGGCTCTGGTAACCTCACACAGAGGGAAGAGACAGCTTTAAGAGCAGCCTCTTAAAGCTCTTAGCCACTCTTTTAAGGCACGCTGGGCTCCTCAAACCAATTCTATCAAATGGCTCAAAAGGTTATCTGGAAGCAAGAAAAGATGCTACAATTTAAACTATCTCCTGGTTGTCATAAAGAAACATGAAATTTTACTAGAAGCAGGAAAAAGCAAAACAATTATTACAGGACAGAATTACTGTCATCACATTGAGAAGAAAAAACTGACACTGGCCCAAAGAGTCAGCCTGCAGATGACAACTTGGTTTTACTTCTCTGCAATGTTACCAGTTACCTGTACTACCTTAGGCAAGTTACTTCCTTTGCCCCACTTGCTCCTCTAAGCGGTAGAGATCTCTCCTATCTCACTGACATGCTGCCATGACAAATGCATTCAGATAGTAAAGTACAGATAGAAGGTACTCAAATGTTGGAAAAACAGAAGCCACATCCATATTGTAGAACAGATGTTTATTAGTGTAAATTCACTTTATGTTTATGATTTACTTATTCTAATTGCTTTCTTTCATGCTGTATGTGATGTACTGTATTCTTTTCTACTGTATTCTGATGCCTTCGGCAAAAATCCCATAAGCTTAATTTTTCAGAAAGTTTTATGATGGAAGTATCTCACTACTATGTTTATTTTATTTGTTTCATTGTGCTTTTCAGTTTCTTTTCTCTGTTAATCTATCAAAACAGAAAGATTAAAGTAGAAAGACAAATTCTTGCTATGTATGTACTAGTGAGCATATTCAGGTTGCAAAGAACTTACTGGCATTTTCCTTCCAGGGCATGTTACTTGAGAAAATAAGAGATTTTGTGGAAAATAATTTCAGGTAGCAGAGAACAGCACTCTTCTCACTGAGGTCACTCCGATCTGGTGCCAGCCAGTACTCATGGAAGTCAAGTCACAAGGAAAGAAATGTAGAGCACCTCTTTAAAGTCCGCGGTACAGCCAGCTGCATCTCATCACACTCCAGATAATTTTCCTATGCCAGAAAATGCTGAGAGAAACCCTCACGTCTTCCATTTTAACCAGAAGGTGATGATAACACTGGACTGCAAGGAGGAGGGCCAAATCAGAGATTAGCAAGCAAAAAATTGCAGACTTCCTTCCTACTCGGTCCATTAGATTGCTCAAAATTTCTACTTTAGGCTTCCTTCACCTTTCATGGTTGAAGTATAAGCTGCATAGCTGGAATACATTTCTCTGGGAAAAGCTGGTTTACAACAGTGCAATTTTTAAATGTTTCTACATAGGAAGAACACCCTTCTGGTGCCCAGAGCTTAAAAAGCAGAACTAGGCTCTGCACTGTGTGTACAGCCCTGGTTACAGTGTATGCAAAGTTCTCACAAAGCTCAAAGTAGGACTGAATTTCTATTTTATTAAGGCAAAAGGTGCTAAACAATAAGAACAAGGCCCACAGCACTGACACTGAGAGAAATTCAGTTCAGTTAGACAGAAACGGTGATTCATGTGTGCTTAAGCTGGTGGGCCCAGTTCAACCTTCTATCACCAACACTGTGGCTTGAGAGAAAGGTGAAAGGCAGCGTGCAGGAATCCAGAGTAGCTGTAAGGCCAACATCGCAGAAAGCAACTTGATCATCTGCCATTACCATTCCTTCTGCTTTTCCTTCCTAAACTCTGTGAAACACGCTGGTTCACGTGGTTGTACTAAGTCAAAATAAGCTAAGTTTTAAAAACCTTTGTTTTGATTTCATTTATAAAAATCAATGCAATGCTGGAAAGTGATTTTAAAATTTACAGAGAGCATAACAATATTTCTTTTCAAATTTTCTTTCATTCATTACATGATGCATCTTACAGTGTAATACCTCATGATATCATATATCATGATATACACATGAAATACTTCACTGTTCAGTTTTTCCCTAAGGATCATTTTTAGGGGAATTCAAAAAACATAGGCAGATAAATACTTGAATGATAAAACTGTATCGGTACAAATCTGTAAGTAATATGAATGAAAATTTGCTAATAAAACTGATGCTGAAGAGTTACACATAAAAATCTCTAAATTAAAAAGCCGCCTCGCCTGCCGTACGGAACTTGCTTTAGCAGGGGGTTGGACTCAATGATCTCTAAAGTTCCCTTCCAACTCCTACAGCTCTGTGATCTACCTAGTAAAAACTCTTTAGTTCACATATCTTCTGTAAACCCTGAAAACCCATACTCTAACAAATAAGCCTTTTCCCCTACCAGAGTACAGAGTACAGCCTGACCACACGAGCCTTACTCAGAATTACCACTGACCAGTGTGAACAGTTCTTGTAGAGTATGCCGATGCTAGAGAGAAGAGACTCCTTAGAAACTACAAAATCTGCCTCAATAGAGCTGTTCTGATCTGTTATACTGACAAAAACTCAGAATCCTAAGATTGCTCAGTACCCTAAAAGATGTCAGCCAGACTAGCTAGCATCTACTACCCTTGTTAGAACCTATACATTCCTTCTGTACATCTACATTAGCAGACTTTCTTAATGAGTGCATAATGCATGAGGAAATCTAGTATTCCTCACTGCTCAAATGTAAGGGTTCGGTGCTTTACCCCAAAGTTCCCTATGAAATCAGTTGTGGGCTAGCAAGAAATATAGGGTCATTACTAGGAAGGCTCGACCGTGCCGCACTTTGCCAAGTTCACAGGTACCCACGTAGGTTGATGAAAGAAAAGAAACTCTGGAAACAAGCACTTGAAAAATTCAACATTAAGTAACGTGTGAGAGTTAGAATAAGGCGACTGAGCTGTGAGTGCTGGGGGATCTGCTGTCCTGCATCTGTGTGTGCATAGAAAAGCAGCACTGGCTCTACAACTTAAAATAAATAAATAAATAAGAATAAAGGAAAGGAATGTGCAGCTAATTGCAGAAAGATGGAGTTTGTCCTCTATCCTGTCTTGGGAAACACAAACATATGTTTAAATAACTAAAATGCTTACGACACGCTCACATCACCGAGGCCTGGAAATGCGAAAGGCACGAGAAATGCTTTGGATTTTGCAGCACACTGCGTAGGATTTAATTAAAATAAAAGTACGCTTGGAAAAGAAGGTAATCGTTAACAATTCCGGTTCTACAGGGAGCCACTCGTTTCACACCTGAAAGCCTCAGCTCAGCAGTCAGGCTTCCGTCTGTCCGATTTATGCACATTTAAGACTGAATGATCACGCATCGAGTTTCTGAACGCACCACAGGATGCCGAAACAAACTGATACATTCGAACGTAAAGGGCAGATACGACATCCACGGCTGAACTTCAGGGACTTTGCAATGCAGCCCCGAGCAGCTTAACGACTGACAGAAACGCTCACTCCGAACCGCGCTTTGCAGCGGTTCCGTCCGGGCAAAGCACACGCGGCGCCATCAGGAAACAAACTTCGCTCCGCCACGCCGTGTCAGCCCGCTCGGAGGGCGGCGGTGCCGCTCGGCTTCCCGCAGCACCGAGCGCGGGGCTCTCGGACCGCTTCAGTCCGTACGGAGCCGCGGCGAGGAGCCACTCGAGCCACCGCCGCGACCGGCAGCGACGCTCCGAACTCCGCGAAGTTCAAAGCCCCGCTCCCCGCTCCCCGCGGCCGGCGCTCACCTGTGGCCGCCGGCGGGAAGACGCCGCCTCTGTCCGCCGCCGGAGCCCGCGCCGGCAGGCGGCCGCCGTCCGCCGCCGAGGGGCTGAGCGCTTGGAAAGCCCATCTGGTCGGATAGGGACCCCCCGACGGGCTGAGCTGTTCCGCCGCGGGGCACAGCTTGAGGGGGACGGGGCTGGCGGGGAGGGGACGGAGCTGGGCTGGGCTCTGCGGCGCGCCGGCCCGCAGCAAGTTGTCGATGAGGAAACTTTTGCCCAGGCTGCCGAAGCCCGGCGCCGCCGGCAGGTTGAGGAGCGCCGAGGAGCCCACCAGGTCCCAGTACAGCGCGCTGGGCAGCATAGCGAGGGCCGCCCGGCCCGGCCCGGCCCGGCCCGGCCCCTCACTGGGCTGGGACGGGGCGCCGGGCTGCGGGGCCGGGAGGGCTGCGGTGAGCGGAGCGCTCGGGGGAGGCACGCCGCGCCTCTCCGCCGGGCTGGAAGGTGTGTCCAAGCGCATTCATTATGTCAGCCGGGCCGGGGAGTGATGGACGCGGCCGACAATGCCGCCCGGCCCGGCAGCCCCTCGGGAAGGGGGGGCAGGGCTGGGAGCGGGGCGGCCGCGTCCTCGCTCGGGGGTGGCCGCCCCCCGCTACCCGCCGCCGCGTCACCCCGCGGGGCGCCCCCGGCCTCCCGACATGGCGGCGGGCCCGCGGCCGCCGGCCGACCTGTGGCCGAGGGGACGGGCGGGAACGCGGCCCCGGGCGCGGGCGGGGGAAGGTGGCCGCGGTGCTGACCGCGGCGCTGCGGCCGGATCGGCCGACCTCCTGATCTCATGAGGTAATAGGAAGACGGTCATTAGCTCACTCCCTCTGGGCATTTCGATTCGCTTTTTCAATATATTTTTAACGCCCCCCCACCCCCTCCCACCCCAGCTGGATTTTTAACATTTGTCTCAATAAATCTGATTAAGATCAGCGCGGCGCTGTTAATCATGTTTTTCCGAAGATGTGGGACGATGGTAGGCATAAACATCCTTTGGCAGGAATGGCTCTGTTTCCACTTGTGTATCTTCCTTTTATTTATTTATGTACCTAAAAAACATGTACCATGGCAGAGATGTATCATTTTCCAGTGAAAACACACATGTGGGAAGTCAAAATTGGATGCTGTTCCCAAAGGCTTGGAGGTGTCTTCCTGTTTTGCAGAGAAATCCTTTTATTGCAAGCAGGTACTAACTCACTTCATCTCAGGGATATTCTCTGCAGAGCCTTCTGGAGCAGATCTGTCCCTTATTATTGTATAACAGTAGCCTTGCACATTGTAACAAGGTGGTAATCATGGCTACAGCCAGCTGAAGAAGTGGAACTCTGTTTTTAGAGAGCAGATGGGAAGGATGGTTCAACTTTGGTGAGACATCACCTACAGTGCTGTAGGTGCATACTGAGAACGCCTGCTGCATCACGTCCAGAGGAGGGCCATAGAAGTGATTTGAGGGATGGAACACCTCCCCTATGAGGAGACGCTGAGAGAGAAGGCTCCAGGGAGACCTAATAGCAGCCTTTCAGTATCTAAAGGAGGAGGCTATATGAAAGTTGGGGACAGACTCTTTAGCAGGGTCTGTTGTGATCGGACAATAGTTTCAAACTAAACAAGGAGAGATTTAGATTGGATATAAGGAAGAAGTTTTTTACAATAACGGTGGTGAGGCATGGGAACAGGTTGCCCAGGAAAGTGGTGCATGCCCCATCCCTTGTGACATTCAAGGTCAAGCTGAACATCTCTCTGAGCAACGTGATCTAGCTCTGAGTGTCCCTGTTCATTGCAGTGGAGTTGGACTAGATGACCTGTAAGAGTCCCAACTCAAACAATTCTATTATTCTATCATTCACAGATTCAATCACAGATTGAACTACTGTGATGCCAGGTGATAACTTGTGAGTTGTGAATTCATCACTCAGCCCAGGCCTCCCCTCCTGTCCTTGGGTAGCTTGGTCCTGCCAGAATTTGAGCGTTTCCTCCAACAGCACCATGACGGTGGTATCTGCGGTGAACATGATAGAGTTGCTTCATGCCAGAGGTGCATGGAGTACAATCTTCTGTCTTCAGCAGTAGCTGTAAGTATGAGGAAGAATAAGAACAAAAGAACATATCTAATTCCCTTTCTGTGAATGTTCTCAGCTCAAGCTTAAGCACTTGCATTTGCAGATCTGAAGGTCATCATCTTTGTGAGGTCTGGATATTAATGCAAGTACTTTACCTGTGTGTACTTTGAAACTGGAGTTGCTTCTTGCTGCTGAAAAGGACAGAATCTAGCCTAGTGCAGCCAACAGCACATTCAAAATGAATATGTAACACTGTAATATTAAGATACAGGGATATGTATTTACCATGTTCCTAAGAGAAAGAATCAAGTCCTCGCAGGAGAGCACCTGTTTTTGAACTTTTCAAGTAGCTGCCTTTTTAATTACGTCTCATAAATTTATTCACAGTTAAGGTTTTTTTCTGTCTTTCCTTTCACTGACCAAATTCGCAGAGTTCCCAAGGGCCTGAGACACTGGGAACCATAATTCAGCACTTGGGAAAGTGCAGTTAGTCCATCCAGCTGTGCTGCAAGAATAAAAGGTATTCACCAAGCAAAAGATGGTTGTTAATGACAGAAGCTTTCAATGACAGGCTCAGGGTTTGGTTTCCTCCGAAGCCATTTCTCATGCCAAAAGTAACTACTGTTGTGTTAATCTCAGCTGTGTAGTTTGGCATGATTAACAAGTTGCACATTTCTGTGAAATAGAAGGACAACGCTTGTAGAACTTGACAACTGCTCTGCTTGGTGAAAGAGAGTGATCAATTGCCACACAACTGGTTAACAATTCATGTCAGGTTTTGTCTGGTTCCAAGGTGCAACTGAGTCACTGTGATGAGTTTAAGCTCATGTTCTCTTCTTCTCTCCCATGTCTTATTCTGTCTCCACAGCTGTATCACAGAATCACAGAATCACAGAACAGCCCAGGTTGGAAGGGACTTCAAGGATCATGAATCTCCACACACACACCCCCCCCCCCCACCATAGGCAGAACACTGAATGAACATAGAACACCACAGAACACTGAAATGGCCCTTCCAAGTTGTAAATAAGACAGTGAAAAAAATACATATTTTTTCAAGAGATTCCTAAGGGAGAGCTAAAACCAGCTGAGATAGCTTAAGTAAGGGTGGTAGTATAGAACTGGCTGAATGAACTCCTTAAACGACAGCAACCTCTGAGCTTTTTATCCTGGGGCACAGCTCTGTGGCCCGGCTGAGCAGCAGTTACGAATTCTCTGTGTCCTCAGGGTATGCGAGAACAAGGTACAGTCAGGCCCAAGAGCTATTTTCTGTCCAAAGGAGAGAGCAGTGCAAAAAGTACAGATTACTCATTCAAACCTGAAATATGAACTAATTTGAGTGTAAAAAACAGGTGGTATCCTTAAATCGAGGTCCTTTTCAGTAAATACAGCCTGGATATCTGTGACATAGAGATCCTTTGCCAGGGAGCTGGAAAGTGCATGCTTTTTACCTGGATACATTCAGCAAGTAGAGGTGGTATTCCCATTTTTCTTCATTTGGTCCAGCAAATTTGGAAGGTATTTAGGCTGTTTGAATTTTGCTGATCTATTAAATTACTTTTGCTTTAATCGGATTCAATCAGAAGAAAGTTTTCCTTAACTGGATAGCCTGGCTTGTTTTGAGGTGGCTGGAAAATGTTAAGATACACTTCTCAGGTTGCAGAGCTTACAGAATGAGGTATATGAACATGCATGAAATGCCCAGCACTCTGTTTTCTCACTGTAAGTCCAGAGTCCAAGGGACAGTATTTAATGTATCGAGCACAAAGTCCATGCAACCAAATCAAAGTATCCCCCATGATATTTTTTCTGCCATTTCTCAAGTACATTTCCAGCCTTGAGCCTGGGGGTTTCTCCCTTGCATCTCCTTCTCAGCCCCAATTCATGTTAAGCTGAGCTCTGCCTTTAGTTCATACTGTTCTTACAAATCTTCCAGTCGCTTAACTGGATGCATGTATATTAGCAGTCAGATGCTCCTTTTAACTTTCCAGTAATTTCTTACTGGTTTGCTGGCATGTTTGACTTGCTTCTAAAACTGCCAAGTATCTGACTAGTCAATAAGCTGCAGCAATCAACCACAAAATCCGAAGAAACAATTCTTTATTCGTTTCCTTATTTTACACTCTACCAGATTCAATCAACATTTATTTATTTATTTGTTTCTGTCATATTTACATAGATTTAATTTTCTTGCAATCCCTATTTAACAAGGAGAATGTTCTTGGCTAGGACACTTTCTGAAGGCTTAAGCTGCTGAGGCGTAGGTCTCAGTGCCAGCGAGCTACTCCAATGTACTCAAAGGATGCTCTTTTATTTTACTACTTAAACTAGGTTGTAAGCATGCAACATGATTATCTCAGGAGAAGATGCACTTTCCAGGACCCTGTGACAGTAGCAGCTGAGAAGCCTTGGAATTCAAAAGAATCATGCAAATAGGGAAAGTCCTACCTACTCTGAGGCAAACTCACACTGTGCTCTTTTATGACTGAGTTCTCTGAAAGGCGCGTACAGCCAGAGTGGATAAAGGTCTGAGGTTGATTTAAGAAGAGAAATAAGTCATTCAAGTGTTCTTTACATTCTATTAAATTCAGATACACAGAAACTTTAGCACACCTGCTACTGCTAGGTTTGAAGACTTCATGTGGTGTGAGCCGTCTGCCTCTATGCTTTCAATGTTCCTCTTTGGCAGCCTGAGATACTCCAATTGTGTTAGTGCCATTTCATTCCATATAGCCAAGAACGGGGATCTTGATACAGAAACAGACACACGCTTGCAGGAGACAGAAATGAGGTAATTCTAATGCTCTGTTTGCTTGGGCATGCCAAAGGCAGCTCTACGCAGTCATAATTTTACTGGATTCTTTATATGCCACTTTAGAGACATCTATTTTAAACCAGTTATTAACGATTTCCAACTTAGCTTTTCCAGTAAAAATACTGCCATATGCTCTCTACTTTTCTGCTTATAAGCTTTGGAGTGACATATTCCAGCCAGAGGAAAATGTGTGAAGCCTACAAGAGAATACACAGGCTTCCTGGGATTGATCCTGAAATTCTTACTTAAATGCCTTGGGCGTAAAGATCGGAATTCACTTCTCATAACATAATTATCTGCCATTTTCTAAGTGAGATGTATTTTCCACATTTAGAAATAGATGTTCCATATTGTTTTGTCTAACCTAATCATGGTAGACATCAGAACAGAAAAGTACATTCTGCAAAATAGTATCAGGCTTGCCAAGCATGGGCTAGGCTGTGATATCAGTGCAGAGCTGCTATCAGCTTTTAGCCATTACTGCTCTAAATTTCCCCTCCCTGTTCAAAAACCACTCCATTGACATTTCAGTGATAATGATATATGGGTAGGCTGAATATCCTAGACTGGGACAGCCTCTCAGTGTCCTGTTATGCTAACCTGGGTGCAAATCACTCTGGAGAACTCCAGCCTGGATACGCTGCAGAAGAGTGGGGACAGAAGTAGAGCAGGCACAGGTGATGCTCTGCAGGAGGAGTTTATGACCTTGAGTTTATTTCTACATAATCTAAACTGTTCTGATTTACACCTGCTGCTTTTTCTAGAATGAAGCTTAGGACACATTTCAAATGCAGAGTGTGGCAGCTGTGTGATCTGAAGCATTAGCCTGGCAGAAGCTGACCTCTTCAGCACATCTCACACCGAAAAATGCTGCTGTGATTTGCACTGTGCAGGCTTTGCTGGAGGAGTATCACCAGCACTGCATGCTGATGTACTGTCCCACACACAGCCTTCAGAATCTCTTCCCAGAAAAATCAGGGTGAAGAAAGAGAAGAAAATTCTGTTTGCACACTCTGATCTTATCACACACCATCATTTTCTCCATTTGTCATATAATATTTTCAGCACATTTGGAGGCACTGACAGTGCTCAGAAAACAGACTAAGAAATTCTGCTGCTGTCTTGCTGTGTGTGCAGCAGTGCGGGGCAGCCTAGAAGAGAACTTGGGTGGGCTGGTTTTCTGCATGGCTTCCTCTCTAGCTGCCCACACATGCCACTTGCAAGGCTTCCAGAGCTTGCCAGCCAGGGCTGCTTTTCAAGGGAGGAGCAGAACTGGCATCCAGCCCACAACATTACAAGATTTGGGGCACCCTATTGCTGCCATTTTCATTTCTGAGGAGGCAGTTCTCCTTGACACTTGCTTCTCTTCCTACCTCCTGCTGTGTTGTTTTTTTACAGCCCTGATATCCTGAAAGCAATATAAACTTTGCCAGGTTAGTCAGGCCTTTGAGAAGTCTAGATTTAGCTAAAGCATTTCACAGCAATCCCAGCTGAACTTAACTGTTCACCAGGAAACTCTGCTGTGCTCAGGAATCACCATCATTCTTAACAAACACAGATGGAATTAGCATTCTTTCAATCCAGTTCCATAAAAAGCTTGAAGAGCTCAGTTTCAAATGACTGAAGTCATTTCCGTCAGATCTGCCTTGCCAGTAGATCTCAGCAAGCTGCAAAAAAACACACAGAAGTGAAATGCTGAAGTGTGAAAAGGAACCGATTCCCTGTCAAGCTATGTTGCAGATGTGCACCAATTCTTACTGCAGCATGCACCCAGACTTCCATGCATGATTTTACTCATGCTGAGAACTAGTTATAAGGATATGATCAAAACTTTATAGCTGTGCTTCTCCTTGCAGAATCCACACATGGAAAACTGCAGTCCCAAAGGATTTTAATTGGAAATTTCTTTTTCACATTTTGGATATATATATTTTTTTTCAGCTTTGTGACATACCAGGTGTAAAGTAGAGTACATGAAAGATAGTAGAACTATATAGTATTATATAGTAGAACTTGTAATTCACATTAAATCTGACATTAGCAGGATCTACTGCCCCAGCCTAATACAAAGGATCCAAAAGGAAGTATATAGAATATACATTGAGTTCTTGAAAGACAAGTTGTATTCCTGAGAATAAATTGTATTTACAGTTCTGCTGATGTGAAATACGGAGCTTATCCAATAGTTTGTCCAGCACTGTCTTCTATACCTGGGTGTCATTCACTCTCCACACGGCAGTGTTGATACTTCACACATCTGGTGATATGAAAAGCAGAGTGCTTCTGAGTGTCTTAGGTATTTCATACAACTTCTGTTGTGTACCTTTGTCAGCTTAGGAAAGTGGTGCAGTTAGGGATTTGTGTTATCTTTTCAGTGAATGGCTTCCAATATTGGATTAACCATAAGAAGAAGACAGAATGCTTCTGAAAAAGAAATCAGATACCATAATATTAAGATGTGTCTTAATGGAAGATAATGTAGGAAGTGTGCACCCTCTCCATGCTTGCTTTGAAAAGAACAAAGTCAGTAATTTTTTTAGACATTGTTCCTTAAACATTAGAAATAATTGTTAACACAAGAAAGGCAGAGAATTAGTGTGTGTATGTACATTTACCTCTTGGTTTCACTGACATCATCAGTTTCTTTTAAAGTTTGTAACATAATGCAGGGGAGTGTATGAACAGGGGCTACTGCGTTCAGAAGTGTTTTACCTTCAGAAGTGAAGGTTCATGGTTTGGTGAGGCCCCATGTGGCTGACTTGAATGATTCTGGCACTTTCTAACAGAAGTGTTAGGTCACATAATGAAGTTTCAAGGCGAAGAAAAGCACCATATCGTTTCTGCAGTTGTGAAAGAAGGAAAATGTTGACAGCAAGGTCTCAATCAAACATTTGCAAAGCAATTTTTTTGTCAGTTATTGAAGCAAAAGTTTCATTCAGGTACCATTGGTGTGTGAGAACTGCTGGGCTGTTTCTCTTTACCATTCTCTCTCTCTCTCTTTTTTCTCTTTTTTTTTTTTTTACTGAGAGAAGCAAATTTGTTACCAGAATAATATAGAAAAGATACCTAACCTCACAGCAAAGAGAAGAAGAATATGAATCATAGAATCATAGTCTATATCCCAGGTTGGAAGGGACCCATAAGGATCACTGAGTTCAACTGGTCTGAGCTGAACATGCTTTGTAAATGATGTACAAGAAACAGAGGGTTGCCTACATATTGCTTAGTAACAAAGAAGAATGGCACAATTTCCAGTTTGGTATTAGTAACTGCACAATTTGGGGACCATCTTTTGTGTCAGTCTAACCGAGGTTCTGCTGAAACTTGAAGAATACAGCAGTATTTCACTTTGGTGTTCCTGACAGGTTTGAGCCTCCCTGATCCAACTGGCTGAAGGGCTCCATGTCATGCCAGTCATGGTAGTTGAGCACCACTGAAGTCAAGACAATTGTTCATATTTGTTAAGTTTTTAAAGAACCAGACCATATAATTTCTGGTAGCAAAACTCACTATATAGCTATCAGAATTTTGCTGTGCTGTGGCAGTTCTTCTCCTCACAAAGGAACTCTTCTTTATCAAGGTAAACAATAGCAGACTGAAGCAACTTTCCCCAGCATCCTGCATCTTCAGAAACAAGCATAAGTGCTTCATGAACAATTTGGTGGTGAGGGGAAAAGAGAAGGACTGTGAAGCTGTCTGGGGGTTGTGGTCCAGCAGGAGAGTAGGTGGGAGTCTTGCAGAACTTCTAGACAAAGCTTGTATTGCTATGAGCAGCGTAGAAACTAGGCAGCTTGACTAAGTACACTGACCCAAAGGAAAAAAAGATTTCTTCAGACAAACTAAAGATAATAGGGCTCAAATCCAGCCACTCTAATTTCTCTCCTTTTCTTCAGTAGGGCAAATTGACAGAGAGAGGCAATGGCCCTACTAAATAATCTTCAGAATGATATTCTGCATTTCAGTAGTAGTTTCTGGGACAGTTTGTGTGTGAGAAAGCCTTTTTGTTGTTCTGTTTTACCTATTTTGTTTCCTCAGGCATAACTCTTTGATGTGCACAGGGCACCATGCCATCTTTGCTGTGCATAATCTACAGGCCTGTAAAACTCCCCTGTTTTTTCTATGAAGTAATCCTGTGAATCAGCATTGGAAAAATCTGTAAGACTAAATGTTCCTTTATTTAAAATCAAGTAGCATTATTTCTGAATTTTTTAAAATGATTGAGAGCTATTGAGAACACTATAAATTCATTAATATTCCTCTAAAAAATTTTATTCACCAGAGTATGGAAAAAATATATATATTTGGTTGCTACTAAGACAAAGAACAGCAAAGATAAATTTCTTTGTGTATACCAACCTCTCACCCATAGTGCTCTCTCCGCTGTTCCCAGTGCCTCAGATACCTGAATGTTGAAGCACTTATCTATATGAATTCAGTCTTGTCTCATGTGAACGTCTGCCAGGCAGGAACTGGGCTGTCAGCTTCATCCCATCAAAAAGACTTTCAGTGCCATGAGCTGAAGGCAGGTTCCAATTGTTAAGTCATTCTGGCCTGGGCTGAATTTAAAGGCAGGCTCCTGGAGCTAACGGAAGTTGCTGGAGGCAACGGCTCAGCAAAAGGCACTAAAATCATATGTCTAATACTTATTCTTTTGACTCAATTACCCATTGACTCTTTATTTTTATATCCAGTGGAACCTAAGGGCGGCAAATGCTGTGTGAGGGGAACAAATCCTGTGTAATAGTTCTTGTTTTGGTACATTCAGTTGGTAGTGATTTATTAAGGGCTGCTGAATAAGCCTGATTAAAATGCATAAACAGTTCTGAACAGTAAACAACCATGTCTAAGGATGAAAAAATGGGACCCACATGCTGTGCATGGAAATTGCCCTTAACAACATGGCCTATTGTTGAACAGATAGGAAGCCAAAGGTTGCTTGTAATCAAATTTGAAGTTTCCCATCACTTATAAAAGCAACACTTCCTTGTGTAAACGTTTCAATTTGTTGTTGTTAAAAACTGCTTCCTGACTTAATCCCTACAGGAACACACCATTTCTTTGATTGCCAGGTAGGAAGACAATTTCAGATAAAGTAACTTTGGGAGTTAAACAAAGTAAAATAAATGTTCAGAGCCCAAGCATTCCTGCAGCACTAAAATCTATGTGGTTTGTTAAGATTAGTTAGAAAAAATGACAAGTTGCATCAATTTAAAGTTAATCTCTCCCAAAAATTTCATCTGCTCTTGCAGTTAAGTAATGCAAAATATCAGAGATAAAAAGCAAACACAGTTAGAGCAGCACTAGCCCTCGTAATGGGAGGGCAGATGGAAGCTGTCTGCAGATTATGAATTTTTCCCTCCAATAACATGGCTAATTAATTACAGAAATTTGCATATTAAATCTCTGATCTAAAAAACTGTGGTCTTTCCGTGAATGTCAGGGGGCTTTGAGTTGCACTTAGAGCAAACACAGCTACATTTCCAAAAAAATAAAAGTTGCTTTTGACTGCTTTGACAAATACAGCTTCATTTTACGGAGACACTTCAGAGCAAGGAAACCTCAATTCCTAACAGAACTATTAATGCTGTTACATTTCTCTTCACACACAGAATGAGCTGTGCCATAGGCTTCCAGGGAGCCACAATTTCACCCTCTGCATTTGAGGTGTCTGAACAAAGTGATGCCTTTCTAACATTGTTATAACAATTTTTTTTCCTATAGCAAATAGGAACAAATTGTGTTTAACTGTGTCCTCATGTATAAAACATGATTCTCTATTATCTATCCCCTTTGAAAGGTCCTACAGACTTAGAAGTCCCCAACAACTAGAAAAAGGCAAATGTCGCATCCATCCTCAGGAAAGGCCAAAAGGACAAGCTGGGGAATGACAGGAACGAAAGGAACCACATGAGATTCAGAGAGGACAAGTGCCCAGTGCTGCCCCAGGGCACCAGCCCCCTGCAGCAGCCCGGATAGGGAATAGTTTTGTGGTGACTGCTCTTGGGGCCCAGTGGGCAGCCAGGTATGGGCCAGCCATGTGCCCTAGCAGCGGGGACAGCCAGCAGCAGGAGCACAGCCTTTAGATTGAGGAAAGGAATTATTCCTCATTTCTCAGCACTAGATACTGCATCCAATTTTGGGCACAGCAGTGCAAGAAGGGAGTGACAACCTGGAGTGAGTTCAGCAGAACCTGGAGGAGAGGCACTTCATGGTGAGAGAGCAGGAGACAATAGGCTTAAATTGACATGAGGCATTCCGACTGCATGTAAGCGTGAACTTTTTGCCCGGTAAGACAGTTAGGCAGTGGGAGAGACTACCCAGAGATGCTGTGCAGGCTCCATCCTTGCAGATGTTGAAGACCCAACTGGATAAAGGCCTGAAGAACCTGATCTTTGCTCGGAGGTGACCCAGGTTTGAGCAGGAGATTAGACTGAAGTCTTCGCATGGATCTTCCCAGCCTGAATTATCCAATGAGTCTATTCTACGATTCAAGAACAGTTCTTGATAGGATGTCTATATAAACTATGTTGCAAGATCAAACTAGTTTTTAGCAGTGCAATTGGGACTATTCCATGTAACACACCTCACTGTGTGGACTTTTGGTGAGAGCGTATTGAAGAAAGGCTATTCTTAGATCTTCCTGGAGAACATCTGCAGCCCTAACTTAGGGATCCTTAGACTGGGGTAAGACTAGGATCTGCAGTCTTTCTGTATTTAAGCATCTGCTGGGTAAAAATTTTGGGAATGTGTCTTTGCAGATAGCAAAATACAGCAAATACACCAAAATACAGCTTTTTGATCTAATGTTTCATTGTCCATATCTCTTATACTCAGATCAGTGAAAATTAGGTGGTATGTGAGCAGGAAAGATGGCATTAGGGAGAGCTTCATTTTGTGACCTGGGGGGTGAGTCTACATGTTCTTCTGTGGGATCACTTCTAAATTTTGCACAAACCTAAGGCTACCTAGCTATATTCTTGACTAAAAACATTAATAAATAAATAAATAAATTTTTGACTAAAGCATTAAAAAAAAAAAAAAAAGAAGAGGAGAGGGTATGATCTTTGCTACTGAATTTATTTTGGCTCAGTGGCTTTAGTAATTGTATTTAAACTTAAAGTTCTCCATCCATTGTACACGCTCAGATTCTGCCAAACCAAGCAGAACTTCAGAGGTGCAGACAAAGCTAAAACCCAATGTGGCTTCCAAAGAAGCCTATGGCAGGGGCAGGCACTTGGACACTACTTCTGCTATGCGGGTTGGCTGTGAGCATGGGCCATAGAACACTGTGGAGCATTTAAAGCATTTAGTAGCTCCTGAAAATACAGATTTAGTAGCTGTCCTAAAGCAGACAAGAAGTTTGGTGGATCACTTCTGTAGACAGTGGGGCCTTCTCTACACTTTGTAGGTTAGGTTTGATAAGATTCTGGCTGAAAGCATAGGGTTAAAATTCTAGCTATGAAACTGATCATAGCTAGAATGACTGCAGTCAGCATGAGGGTACTCTCTTTGTAAATTAACTGTTTCATAAGCACCACAAACCAATGTCAATATTTTCCATACTAACCACATAGCTGCACACAGGTTTAATGAAGTCAAACCTAAAAAAATTAAAGTTGTGTCTCATCTGTGCTTTGGATCCTACCCAGTTTGGGCAGTTTTCTGTGAAAATTCATAAGCCAGTACAAAGTACTGTACAAAGATCATAATTTATTATAGTACAAAGATCATAATTTATTTTAAGAATATTTCTTCTAAAATTGGAACAGTGTCTTTGTCTTGATGTACTGATGACTTTCTATTGACATGAAACATTATTTCAATCACCTGTCAATACTGTTAAGGTGTCATTAAAGATTTCTGTTATACCTTATATATCTTAAGGCTGATGGGATTCATAGGATCACAGTGTGCAAGGCTGTGAGATGCACTCTGTTATTATCTGCACTCAATAAATTCAGTAGTCAAAAGTATGCTTTCAGATGCCAAATCAACGTGCAAAGCTGTAGATATTTAGTTACATTTTCCTCTCCACATAAACAGCAAAAAAGCTATTTACTTTCCTAATTTTCACATGACAAGCAGCACTGAATTTTTGCTATTACTCAAAAAATATTTTTTGATTATTTATGCAGAAATAGGAGAATAAATTTTGACAGTTACTATAAAATATCTTTCTTTTCCAACACTTCGAACCATTTATTTTCTTTCTGTTCAATAAATCAAGCCTTATCAATTTTCCCTACATTACACAAATGCATGTCTGTTACAGACTGTTTATAACTTACAGCAAATATTCTGTACCTAATTATAATTCCTATGATGTCCTTCAATTTATATCCACTTAATACTGCTCTCTTATTTCATTTAAGGAACCATTTTTCCCCAGTGTAAAATGTCACCATCAATACCATATTTGATGATGTTACATATCAATCTTTTATGTGATGCTAAATTAAAAAACCTCTTTGTAGTCAACTTAGGATGTGTCCTACTTCACACCTGTCAGTTTTCATTGACTTTCCCATGAAGAAGCTAATTACATTAGTTAAACACCATTTTCCCTTTATATTTCCATGCTGTCTAGTGTATACCTTTCATACATTTCCCAATTATCTTTCCAAATAATTACTGAAAGAATTTAAGTTTCTGGGTCTATGATGGTTTTACTTTTGGTTGGTTTGTCTATTTTTTAAAATATAACAATTTATGCCTGGATTGCATGTACTACAGTGGAGATTAGTTAACTGAGACTTGAGGTCAACAGGGAGAAATTATTTAGGAGACACCCTCATGTTACAAAGAAGCGTAATTGCCAGCAAACAGCCTTCTGCCATGTTTACTTTGTGTTACATAAGTTATCTCTCTTTGTAAGTCTATCCTATGCATACAAACTCAGATTCTGCTTTGCCTGTCTAAAAGCACACCACTGCACCCATAACCCCTATTTAACCCCTGTTTCCAGCTGATTAAAATAGAAGTCAGAAGGATGTGATCAATTACTCAATTAAAGTAGATTGTAATCTAGCCAGGTGTTTGCATAGCACCTACCCCTGTATACAATTACTTCATCTATTCTTTCCTCCACACACACTCACGTGATTTAATTATTTAGTTTTTTTTTACTCTGCAGAAGGATGAACATCTCAGTGGTGCCACGTAAGAATCATTCTGTTTTCAGTATTAAAGTACAGCTAGATAAACACTTTCTAACAAAATGGTTAGGGTCGGAAAACACTCATTTGAAAATATTAAAATTAGTTAATTAGCAAAACTGAAAACAAGTTTTGCTAGCAAAGGCAATTGGTTCCTAAAGGCATTCAGATGCTAACTTGTGTGATATAATCGCTGTCATCAAAATGAAACATTTCAGTGAAATCATCTCCTTGTTTCAGAGGCAACATATGCCTGAAATTTCACTTTGGGGCAAATGATAATATCCCAAGTTATTATTCCAATTGGGAATGCAAAAGGTCAGAACTGCTCATCAAATAGATTCCTTGCAGGGTTTATGGATATGTTGTTTGCTGACTGTCCTCATGTCATCCTCAATAGAAAGGCCATTTTTTATTCTTTCAAGCAACTTGGAACAGAATATTGATGATCATATGACAGGATCTTCTCTTTCACAGTTTCAGGCAATAGCTCATCAACTGCTGACAATTTGGAGCTTTTCCTGCTATTGTCTTGGTATCTTACAGAAGTGGTTTTCTGCTTTTATTCAAAGTCCAGTCACCTCCTTGTTATTTTCATAGAAAGCAGAGCTGTGCCCATGCTTCAGCATACTTACTTAACTTTGCTTGAAAAGACATTCTTAATATCCTAGCATCATCTGCCCTTATTTTGCCATTTGCTACCACTTTTTTTTTTTTTTTTTTTTTTTTTTTTAATGTGGCCTTCTACTCTTTCAATGCTCATCTTGTCTCTTTGATTACCAAATGTTTTTCTACCACTGTATGGAATTTCATTCATTTTCACATATGATCCTTTTTTTTGGTTCTGTGCATACTGTTTATTTTTTATGAAGGTAACACTGAAATGCCCCAATTTATATTACACTTATTCTAGTTGCCCCATTCATTTTCATAATTACTGTTACTGTATTACACTTAATATATTATGTTTACATTATTATCCATAATATAATTAAAGTTTATATTATGTAATTAAATTCTATAATATAAAATCTATATTAATATAGTTATATTCTATAATTAATATAATTAAAGTCTAGAGATCACCCACACGGGGTCTACTGTGCCATGAGCTGTATATGCAGATAGAAAAATGGGTATGAGTTTGACTTATCTCTAGGTACATTCTTACTGTAGAGTGGTAGCACTTAGAAACCTTGATTTCTATTTCAAGTAATTTTGAAGAAAACTTTGAAGTTCAGCAGTACTCTCAGAGCATGGACCCTGAAAACACAGCAGTGAAGGTCCTGTCCTCTAAGATTTTAATATGTTCTTGCTAGTTTTGTTTTACCAGGTACTTGTTTTTAGCTTCTGACTCACAAAGGGCTCATCTATGGTCATCTCAGAGTGAATTCTGATGATCACAACAGAACTTGGGGTAAAGATGTGGCTTATTGTGAGTAACAACTAAATCAGATGTAAAAATGCTACTCTGAAAACTGTTGATAGAATAATGCCCAGCCTCTGTGTGTCCAAGAATGCCAAAAAAAATCCATACAGGAAACATTAAAATTGTCAATGACCTACTAGTGATTTTTATGCTATATTTTATACAATGAGCCTTCAAGCCATATAATTTTGTTGCTGAAGAGCAATGACTTTAACTAGACTCAGTTCAATTAACTGCTGACCTAACTTTATTTCTCCACTGTAATTAAAAGAAACAACAGCTGAAAGAACAGCTTCTACACTTGTTTTTTTGCACCAGACTGGCTGTTTAGAGAAGGAAATTTCCAACTGACCAACAGAACTAGTTTTGCTCACAGTGATGATCCACAGATGTAGTGCAGGACTGCTTGTGTGTTGCAGATACATTAAAACAGAGTAACAAATGCAAGTGTTTCTCCACTGATTTCATAGCATAATGTATGTCAGCGTCAGGAAATAGGAGGAATAATCCACCTAGATGCCAGTTCTGTACACACAGCAATTCTCTTACTTTGGCTTCCCACATCTGGTCAGCAGCAAACCTGTAAGTTATCTTAATGCCAATTGTCCTTTTTTTACACCCTGAATGTGGGGAGTCACCAGGAATCTAAATAAGTTCTCTTGATGGAAAGATGCCTTATGACAAAGTATTAAAACCAGTCTTTGTCAGGCAAAATTACCTACAGAACTTTCCCATTTCCCTGAAACATAAAAATCCCTTTGGATTTGATGTAGAGTGAGTCCCTTTGGTTTGCCTGTCTGTTATAACTCTATTTTTAAAAAGTATGCACATTCCAAATATGATGCTTAAGGCTGTCACCCAGTGAGCTGCCAGCTACTGCCCGAGGCCATGAGTGCCAGCTTTTAAAGAAAACACCATGATTTAAAAATAATTTCAAAATACAATCGAGTCACTACCTACATTGTTATGCTCAGAGTACTGCAAAAGCCTTAGCAACCAAGTGTCATCTAAGAGAGATGTCTTATTCTGAACCCAAACCCATGGTGAGCTGTTATATAGTAAATAGTACCTGGGGCCTTTTCCAGGATGCTGAAACTTTGTAGTTTCAGACAGGTAAGAGACAGATGGATGGCGAGAGACCAGTTTATTCTTACAGTGGTTAGGGTTGGACTCTTACAGCCTCACACATCTTTTGTTGTGCCCTGTTCCTTCAGCAACTCAGTTGAAATCTAGGAGATGAGAAGCACTATTCAAGGCAGGTAAGCAGCACAGAGCCTGGCCCTTAGTCAATAAGGGATTTGCAGAAAAGCCTTTTAAGAACATCCTGTGAATTACTGTTTACTTGCCTTGGAACAGCAATGACAAATAATGACAGCTGCTGTAGTGTTTTGTAAGTGCCATCCTATCCGATGGATTTCAGTGCTTTCAAAAGTACTCTTCTGAGTGAAACTGGAATTTCAAGGAAGCCAAGTTAAAAGATGCTGGCAAATGAATCTTTCCTACAAAGGCTGAAATGCTGGATTACAAATGAGCGATCCCTTTAGCTAGCCTGCTAAATTGGTGTGCAGGCCTGGAAAAAGAGAACAATGAGCTCCTCCTGACACCAGGCTGTTTGTCTGGTGAGTATCCCTCAGTGCAAATGTTGGTACTGTGTGAGTATTTTTTGTGTTTCTATAAAGTCCTAATGAGCTCCTTGGGTGAGAGTGAAACCTTTTGCTTTTTCACACTGTGCTCAAGACCCTTAAACTTCATGGGGTCAGGCCTAAAGAAAGGGTAATGGACCATGAGGTCCAGCTTAATAGACCTGATATTAACACAGCAGCAAGAATGTCACCAAATGCAAAGTTTAGGGCAGGCAATGAATGAAGTATTTGTTACACTTAAATAATATACAAAGATTATAACAGAGTAGTAGCACTATATCAATGTCATCATGTGGGACTTTGAAAATCCCCCATGTATGAAATAACTTTGCAATGCGTTCATGTGTTATAATCACCATAATTTACCTTCATGCCTTAAGTGATCGATTACATTAATGTGTGTTAAATGTCATATCTAGCCAATAATATTAATCAGAATTTCTCATTAATCTTGGACTTTGGAAACCTACATGTAGAAAGCCTCTCTTAATCTCCGAGATCAAGTAAGAGAATATTTGCATATGAGAAGCAAACAGTTTATGCATTCAGTGGCTGTGATTCCAGCACTGGCAGATCGGTTCATGACAATCTTATTGGAAAGTGTATGAGATTTCTCACTTCTAGTTTTGCCCATTTTGCAAATGATGTTTCATCTGATTCATGAAGCTAAGTGATAACTCATGCTAAATTATGAACCAGTGTGGGCCTGAGCCTTCTTGACTCCAACATTTCTTTTAATATGAAAGCTCTAACAAAAGCAAGTGCATAAACACAGACATTTAGGAGCAACAGAGATCAGCAGCTCAGTAGCTTATTTAATATTTATTCAGCTTCTTTTTGTGGTTATACGTTTGTAAGCCTAGAAGTGCTTAACACTCTATTTGAAATTGCCCTATATTGAATTTTATTTGTAGATAAGGATCTTACATTGTCTCCACTTTGTATTGTTAGAAGAAGTAAAACGTAGATGCACATAGTGATTTGGTGAGCTTTCTGAAAGAGGCAAAAGGATGTTTCTAAAAGAAAACATTTTTTGAGCAGTAATAATTTCCAATTGGAAAAAGATTTAAAAAACCCCTTGGACTACAGAGCAAAACCATGTGCTTCGTGTCTGGCTGCCTGGCGTGGCCCTGAGCTGACAGCTTTCAGCACTCACTGCTGCTACTGCTGCTTACAGTGAGGAAGGGACACAGCCCCAGCTTGCACAAGGGCTGCAGAGGAACAGGAGTGGTAAAGTGGAAACCTTCTCCAGCACAAACAGCAGCATTGCACAGAGCTCATGGCAGTCATGTTTCTAAGGACAAGCAGTGAACACATCCGCATTTCAAGGCCTGCCAGGCCCAGACAGCAAGCTTGGCTATGCCATGGAGAAGGAAGCCCATGGAAAGCAAAGAAGAGATCATCTCACTTTCCCATGACTGCTAGAGGAAGACAGGCAACCAAGGTAATTGCCAGAACACCCAAAGAGGGTAAATGTTCCTGACTTTATTATTTGCTGCCTCTGACAGAAGTCTTCTGTGATCATTCTCCATTTTTTAAAGTTAGAAATAAAACATTTTGTTTAATCATTAATCATTAAAACATCATAAAACATAATAATGTTTTACATAGAAACTATTCATATTAAATGACTTTGTTGTTGTTGTTGTTGTTGTTGTTCTTTGTGTTTTAAATCTTTGACCTCAGCGTTAATGAGTAGAGAAGGAAAGCTCATTAAACTCAGATACTCTGATTTCCCGGACTGGTGTTGCTCACAGCTTTGCATGGCGAAGCCCTGCATGTCTGAATCTGGTGTATTCCAGTGCACCAGCAGGCTACCTTAACACATCCACCAGAGGTATGTAGCTAACAAGGAGAGGCCCTGCTAGACCACCCCCCTGGACAGAAATGCAGTTCTAGTGCAGGAACAACGTTTGAGGAAATATCTGCGTGACTTAGGAGAGTATATTTTATCAGTACTGAGTGAAATGAATGTAAGATTCCCTGACTTAAGAATGTGTTCCAATTTTTAATTTGACTCAAGTGCTTGGAAGACCAGTCTTCTTCATATGTGAATGAGGATAATGCACAGACAGCCAAGATAGTAGGTTCCTATTTCCCACCACAATGTGAGCCAAGTGCCCAGCAACCAGCAGATCAGAAGATCATGACTTTCAAGTTCATCATCAGATATTCCATCCAGTCATCCATAGCTGGTGAACATATGTTGTAGCCACAAAAGGAAACAGTTCTGTAGAATTTGAGTCTTTTTTCTGAACATTATTAAGCCAACAGTTCAGAATCAATTAAGATTTGAATGAAACAAATCCAACTCTAGGAAAACTAACTACAATGAAACAATCCAATCGTGAATCAAATGAAAATCAAAGTAATTGTTGTACAAATAAACTGCTTAGAAGTTACAAGTGATTTTGATCAGTGAGTGAAATCAGCAAGGAAACACTGTGCATTAAATCATGAGTTCATTTAACATAAACTAAGAGGAAGACTTGAAACCTGCTTTCTCAGTTCTTGAACAAGTGGTATATGAGATATTGCACAAAATATGGATGCCTTATTTAAAGAGGTAAGTAAAGGGATGGTATTTCCATGTTTTTCACCAATTAGGCTTAAACTGCTTTCTGCTTCATCACTGAACTTTTCTAGGTCAATTTTCAGGTGTGATTTCAGGTAACAGCTTTGAGATACATTGATTCAGTAGGAGTCTGTGCTCTCATTTTTGGCAGTCTGGATCAGACTGCATGTTTTCTGATGCCTAGAGCAAATCATACAGTAGTTATAGGAAAAGATAATATCTTCAGGTTATTCTGAAAATGATGAATCTTCATGTCCCTCTGAATGTGATGGATAGAGCTCTATCAGCCAACTTCATTTCTTATTGTGTGTTTTCTCTCTCTGGAAATGAATAACTCCTGAATTGTATTTATACTGCTACTACTGTTAATAAAGCTCTCTTAGTTGGATGCAGTTCTATCTTGCCTGACTGTAAATCACCAAAACATTGTTTACCTGGATTTACAGTGATGCAAATAAATGAGAGAGATCTAGCAAACAGAGCAACTGGAATAATCTCTGGTGAACATACATTACGGTGTATCTTGGATCTTGAAGCCCTTTGCTTTTACACTGTGAATACTAATTCCAAGAATGTATTACTTCATGTATCACTCAGCTTTAGCTGAAATGTTTCTCAATCCCAGCAGTCAAAGCAGTACTGTAACTGCTCTCAAAGTCCAGAACAGATCTTATCAGATGTGGTGTGTCTCACTTCTAGTGATATAGAGAACAGAAAAGGGATGCAAAAGCCAGAAGCACACAAAACTCTGGCTTTGTAGGAAGCCCTCCTTGGGGGGAATGATGTAGTGTCTAATGTACATCTTCATAATAATATACTTAGATCAATAACACATGCCATTTTACAATAGTTTGACAGCAGACATAGTACTATCTTCTACCTGAAAAAGATGACAGAAGAAAAATAGACTGATAACCCATTATCCCATTACATACTTTTGCAGTGACAGAGCACAGTAAATGCATTTCCAGTATTAGCCTTCGCACAAGGCTGCACACTGGTGCCAACAGACAAGTCAGCTGGCAAGGAACCATTCGGGGCTGCAGCCAGCTTTGTCTCCCAGCTGTCACTGAAATCCTGGGCTGCATTTGTTGATTGGTGAAGAGTGAGGCTGTAAGGCTGACTCAACTTAAACTAGACTCTTAATCATCAAGGATACAAGCGTGACCCAAACTTTGCATCTGCTGAAGGTTACAGTGTAATTGATGAAATCACCAATGCCCCTCTTGTCTTCTAATAGTTTGATTTCTTACAGGAAGAAGGTGATTTCTCAAAAATAGTGCATGGGTATCCTTACTAACAGCAGTTTTTCAGTAAAACAGTGTTAGCAAGAGCTCTGCCCACAAAAGTTACCAAGAGTAAAAGCAACCAAGAGTTACTTGTTTGGATAGAACTGAAGTAAAAGCAATGGAAAGGTGAAGAATAAATACTCCAGCTTCAGATCTATGCAAATCCTCAAAACTTTACTGATTTATCTTCTATTCCTGGTGTGAAGGTGCAAAATATGTAACAATAGACACCTTCTCATCTAGTTAAGTACAGGAGGGTGTCTTACTTCCACACTCTAAGTAAAATGGTGCCAATATCTAACCTGTTTTGTACTATGCTACAGGGAAGCCTTACTTGAATTGCTCCTGAATAACGCTTGCATGCTGTCTGAATTCATTTTATTTACAAATGGATTTGCAGTCTAGTGAGTGAGACTGAGTGCCAATCTGTCCCAGTGAAGACAGAGATAACATTTCTTTGTGTGGCTTAGGAGGAAGACTGTGAAATATAAAACACTTTGAATATGGTTACTTCACTTCAGCACTCTGGACTCCTGGAGATTATTTCCAAAGTGCTATGATCAGCAATATGGACCCCATTTCTTCTCCCAGTTAAGGTAACTGCTTCTACTTAAGTGTTTGGCAAGCACAAAGAACATTATCCTAGACACTGGATTCATGGTCAAAACTCAACTTTTGCATTTGAAAGCAAACAAATGAGCAAAGTCTCCAAATGTTACTGTCAAGTCCTACTTCCTTTGCTGTTACTGAGGGTAAATTCCTACCGCAGTTCGTCTAATTACATCAACTTGGCAACTCTATGCTTTGGAGGTTCCCTGTGACTCTATGAAATCCATCTACACTGCCATACAACCAGTGGAAGCAGCCATTTTTCTATCTGAACCTGAGGTCTCCTTCCTGAAGGAACAAAAATGGGCATGGCAGAGTCCAGGAGGGAGACTTCCAGGGAGTGGTGGTAGTGGGCATGGCAAACTGAGGCTTCGTGACTTCTGCTTTTCCATCCAGAGGAGTCCAGAAAGACTTTGTTTCAACAGCATGCCTGTGTCAGAATGGGGGTTTCTAACAGAAGTAGAATGGTGAATGAAACTCAAGGAATTACTATAGGATCCCTGGCAGCCTCTTATTTATCCCCCTGCTCCTCTTCAGCTGTATTGAAATTTACAGTGGCCCAACTATGCATACATTTTAAAACAAACCTATGAGGTAATACCATTTTCTCTGTGGTGAGATGGATTTGTTGGCTAACGTTGGAAAGAGAAGAAAGGAAACCTCAAAAGAAAGGTGTTTAAAGTTATCCAAAATGTTTTTTTTTCTTTTTTTTTCTTTTCCTTTTCTTTTTTTTTTTTTTAATTTCAATATAATATGTTGATCTGCAGTAGGAACGAATAGAAACTCATGATGCTTCATATCATGCAGCAAACTCGGTGCAGTCCACAGCACCAGGCCAGCTTCTCCTTGTGGCAAATCTGCTTCCAGTACACAGACGTCAGGAAAGGGCTCCCCATGTCCTATTTAAGGGACAGTTCTCTAGAAATCTGTTTATCAGATATTCAGGAGGTGGACAACACTATTGCTGAATGTCACACCCCACTATCTGGCTCAGCAAACCTGTATTTTCTGTACAGTAAGATCATTTATGCAAGTGAAGGCTTTTCTTTCCTTTAACAATCATGTTCTAAGCACTGGAATAAGTGATCGAGAGCCAAAATCTGACTGGCACTTCTGTGTTTTCTTCTCTTTTTGTTCTTCACAGGGGAAAAAAGTATTATTCTTCATTCTGAGTTCAATGTTATTTCCTGAAAATACTTACAAACAAGAGAACTAAACCAGTATATTCAAATACATGCATGCATGAGGTTGCAAACCACAGAAGACGTTTGATGGTGTGCGGTCAAACGTCAGATGTCTGACGTTGAATTGTCAAAAGGCCTCCGGAGTTTAAAAACGGAGATTAAATACACATTTTCCTAGAGAAAAATCGCATCACCTGCTGCGTTCCCTAGCGTTTCCAAGTGCAGCCCGTTAGTACCACGAGCTCGATGTGAGTTCTCTCCTGGCAGCTGCATCAGCCCGAGCCCGTGCTGCCACCCGCCGGCTGAGCGCCTCGCTCCGCCTTGCTCGAGCTCTGCTTCCAGGTAGCCAGAAACAATCCCCAGATCTTTCACTGAGCTGCTGGGTGTATAAATAGCAATGAGAGAGAACTAATGAGCTGCCCTAGGGCTACCTATAAATTATGGCTAAAAGTGACTTTAGTTAAGTGGCTATTAGTGCCTGCGCTGGGCACGCTTGAGTGACTGTGTGTTTAATGGAACTAGCATGACAGCCACGTATTGCTAAATACAGCAGTGAAAATCAGGCCCTGCTAGCCTCTCTCCTTCACAACAGAGCCAGGAAACTAAGAAGTGCCAGGCGAAATAACTGCATACTCTTTCTTGTATTGTGTTTGTGGCAACTTGCTATTATTAATTTTATTGCTAAAACATTTTATTTCTATTAGGATGGCCTTCTTAGTTACACGCTGTAGCAATATAAGTTTATTTCTAGATTACAGATACAGGTGTACACACCAAGCAGCTGTAAATTTCCCAGCACATCCAGAGAAAGAGGAGCTACCTCTATGCATATCAGGTGAACACACTCCCCTAAGAATTTCTCTGTAGAAAAATGCTGGTACTACAAAGGTAGGCCACCCTCACATCAGCATCTGACAATTTACTTTGTGATATTTGTGAACATTTATATATACACACACAGAGAAAGATTATCCAAAGGTAATGAAGATTTTTCTCTTTTCTTCTTTTTTTTTTCTTTAATTTTCTTTTTCCCCCTACAGAATCTATGCCAGTCCATTCAGTGCCAACCTTCTCCATAAAGATCAATTCTTAAAACACTCTTTACCAATCTGGGAGCCTGGATTATTTCTGTTGCAGTTCCCTGATCTGTTAATGATTTGTTCTGTGATCATGGGAACGTTTCTTGGCCTATCAGTACCTTGTAATCCTCAGATCAAGATCAATTAAGTAATCATCAGAAATTATTAATCTCAGTGGAATTGCCAAAGAGTTCTGAAGTGTAATGGTCCTTCCCTCCAGCTGAAATATGCAGTGGCACCCCTTTCTGCTGAGACTAAAACAACATCTGCTTAGACTTCCAAGTAACAGCTTGCTTCAGACGTATCTGAAGGTGGCTGATGTGACAGCAGAAAATGAAGACAACTTCAGAATGTCTGTGTGTGCTGGCAGTAACAGCTGAAGGGTCCTGAGCCCCCCAAAGCAGCCAAAGGGCATTGTTTGTGTGCATGCACAGCATGCCGCCTTCCCAAAAGCCACACAGACCCCAGCAGTTTGGCTTGTGTGATGGGAAGCTCTCCTGAGTCAGGAAGAGGTAAGTTTGGAATGCCCAGATGTTCAAAGCCTGTAACATCTGCATGGCCATACACGTTCCAAAATGTAAATAGAGACTGCTAAATTTCAAGAAGCACCCTGTGTTTTCCTAAAAACTATCCCCTATCTTCTAGATTAATTAGGAGCCAGTGGAGAGATGCTTTTTCTTCAGTAATGGTATTCATTCTGAGAATATTTTCTTTACTAAGCTCTTATCTTTCTATTCACAAGAAGAAGCATTTCTCCTTTGAATTTCTGAGGGCGTTGTACCACTGACCTTAACTAAAGCAGCCAGAACCATCTTGTAATTCATTCTTAATGAAAACATATGTTTAGAAAATTATCTTTTTGCTTTTCTTTCTGTCTGTACCCTGTGGTGTCAGCACCTTCTTTCCATGTTCTGTACTCCAAATACGACAAATACATTTTAAATACTGAGTCCAGACTGAATTTCCAGGCATGCGTGCAACTACAGAATGCTTCAAAGAGCTCTAGGAAATGGAAATTCACTGAAGAACTAACTAGTCCCACAACCATCAGGCTAACAAATGCGCAAACAAACTTCACAGGAGCTGCTGGTCTCTGCTTCCAGGCTTCAGCTTCCTACCTTCTTTTGCTTTAATATGCACTTTCCCCTGGTGACTCATTTTATCTGTACGAATGGCTGAAGGCCTTCTGCTGCAAGTGCCTTTTCCTTTGTTGTGCATTGTGTTGTGCGGATTCTCTGTAAACTTTGACCAGTGCAGCCGAAATGCTGCTCCACAGATGCTGGCCCTTCGACCTCTCAGGAAAGGAAGATTTTTCTCATCTGGGGAAGCCAGAAGGAAGCTTTGCAGAATATATAGGAAGATGCTTTCCTCAGGGGAGCCCGAGATGCTATACAGGAATGAAACCCAGAGGTCTAAAAGGAGAATCTAACACTCAGACTCAGATCTACTGACTGGCCTTACGTGACACTTCCATGGCCTGCCCAACCCACTGAGGTTGTAGTAAGCTTCTGCCAAGAGCAGTGTTTTCTTTTGGGATGCAAACTGCTATTCAGTGTTTGGGGTCTTACTGGAATTTTCCTTCAAGAAGAAAAATTGATGCTGAAGTCGTCTTTTTTCTGACTTTTATACCATTAGCATACAAAGACTAAAAAAGAAGCCATCAGATAAATGCAAACATTTTCAGTTTCAAAATTGTTTCACCAGAGATCTCACGGAAAGACATCTCTAGCTGTAGACTTTCTATTAGACCACATACTTCATGCTTGACCTGGTTATCCCTTTGCTTTCTGATGTTTCTGTGTTAACCTGTGGTAGTTTCACTGCTTCTCTTCCAGCCTGGGCTCACCACACTGCCCACACCTCCGCAGCTGTAATAAGTCCAAATAAAGCATTCTCTTTCATCTTGGAGTGTTACAATGGTGTCTATTGCTGTGTTCCTGGTTCTGTTTCAGCTGTCTAATTCCATGAAGGAGCTTTACTGCCTCTTACATTTTATTTCAAATGAAAAACAGCTGTTATGGCCAGCAGCTACAAGGATATTTTGTATGAGCCCTGGGCTACTGCAACCTAACCCCTACTGAATCCTTCTTACAGAAATTCTGACTTCAAGATTTGATCTTTACAAAGGTCTGAGGTTCCTAGAGAAAACTTCTTGTACTGACTGGATATATCAAAGTTGAAAGGTCAGACTACAGAGCCAGAAATATTCTTCTTTAACAAAAAGAAATGTAAAACCAGAACAAAATATTATATCATGTTACTGAAAGTCAGAAATTACAGCCAGCCTGGGAATGCCAGGAGTGTAGCTGGAGGCGGCTCTGCAAGTCAGTTTGTTCCCTTTCTGACCAGAGGAGACCTTTATCTGATACTAGGCTCTTCCACATTAACCTACCCATCAACACATCAATGTTGATTCTGTAATTAAAAAAAACCTGGTGTCCCTTAGAGTGGCAGCACACTCATCTGTCACTTGCCTGTCACAGAGCAACCCTAGAAGGCCACAACAGTTGAATCATCCATAGAAACTCATATGTAGAGCCCATTGCAGTACTGGGAGAGGTGTATGTGTGTCCAAGACCACAGACATCAAAAACACGTGAAGGATTTCGCTAAGCACAGAGGCCTGGCTTCCAGATGCCTGGCCAGTAGGCATGGGTAGGTCTGTTCCTAAGTGGAATATGGAGCAAGACATCAGTTTTCAGTGGCTGAGAATAAAAGTGGTTGCAATGTATTCTGTGGCATTCCAGTGGATGAGATCCATCACTCACAGAAACAGGGAAATTATTTTGTCCTTTACAGTTCACATTATGATCAGCCATGGTATGAAAGGCTATTTTCTCCAGGGGACTCCCCCTTCATTTACTGAACAGAATGAAAGAGCTACTCAGAGGAGAAACTTCTCAGTGCTTTCCTGTAGCTGTGCTGTCCTGCATGTGCCATGGCTGGTGTTCAGGGATGGGTTTACCCAAAGTTCTTATGGGTTCAACTCTGATAGTCCTCCAAAGAGGCTCTGTCACAAGCACTTAATCATAAGGCTTCCTTTATGGGGATATAGAGTCTCTTGTAGCTAGCTAAGGCTTGATTCCTGACCAGTAGGTATCATGTGGATTGGATACAATTTAGGGGGTGGCGGGGGGGGGGGGAAGTAACGCGATGCTGTTCTGTGGGATGTAAACTGAAGTACCTGTACCAGGTAAATCCAACAAAAATGAGCAGACAGCAAACATTTTAGCATCTCCTAAATTCTTCTTAATTAGTGTCACATCCATTTCATGTTGTTTAATTACTTTTAAGGTCTGTTTACAAGGAGTGGCAATTAGTTTAATGGGTCACATTCCTACAGCCAAGCCAAGTTCTTCCACCAGAAAATAGCAGATTATTAGAAAGAAATTTAAAAGAAATTTACTTCTTTAACAGAATTAATATTAGTCTTGTCTAGTTAAGAGAAAAAAAATGTTTTCAATACAGGGATGGATAATTAGAAAGAAGGTAATCTCCCAGCAAAGTAAATAAAGATTAGGGAGCTTGGCCAAGTATCAAATTTTGCCAAAACAGTTAATGCATAGGGCAATCTGAGAGTATCACTCATCAAAATAAGATCACTAAGAGTGACACAAACTCTTGGGAGTCTGGAGGCACATCCAGCCCTTATTGCACACACAATAGACTGAAGGCTGTCCCATTATGTTTCCATAGAGTTGACTGTATCAGTAACTAAACTTCATAATTTATGTAGTACCAAGATATGCTGGTGGCATTGGAAAAAAAATAAAAATAAAAACAAAAGCAGGTAATGGAGGTGTAGATAGAAGTTTCTGAAGGGAACTTGTATTTTAATGCAAGCAAAGTTGATTTTCCTCTTGCCTGTTAACAGTAAAAGGCTGTAACTCTATCCAGAGCTCTGCGGGGTACACACAGAAGTGATCAATGCAGAACGGAGCACTTCACTTGAGCTGTAGTTACTGAACATCATTGTCTGCATTCAAGAGAAAGAAAGCTGCTGATGGCAATACAAAGACAGTAAAATCATCTTCAGTGTCCTGAAAGGGTATCATGTAGTGGGAAACTGACTGATCAAGGAACAGCAACTTCCACAAATGCACTGCTGTAAGACTTAGCATTGATTTAATGGGCTATCGAGCATGAATGGAGCATGCCCCAAACAATCTGAATGTTATTGCCTGAGTGCTATGATTTAAACTCTTTTTGAAATGGCCACAGAATTTTACAGCTTAGTTTCTGTGTGCTTCAGAAAAATGTGAAAAATAGCTCAGATCTTTTCATAGCCTTCTGTGCTTTGGCGGTGGCCTGGCTCCACTCACATCCCACTACTGAAATATCAACTTTATTAGAAAATGTCCTTGTGGTATTTGAATTTGGATCTACTGTTCCTCTAACAATTTTGCTTCAGAATGGAAGGTTAAGAAAAGTAAAAATGGGGAAGCAGGAGCTGTACTGATTTGGTGTAAAAGATTCACTTGTGACTGGTCACACCTGTAAATGGGGAGGAAGACTTCTTACTTTGAGGCATTCATTTCCAATTGCAATGAGTAAAGCTGCTGTTCACTAAGCAGTCCCATTGGCTTCAAATTGCAGATCTGGAAAATTGCTGCAAAATCTGAAAGAGATTTTCTGATACTCTGCAGGATCACAGTATGTCCTCGATCATTTTGTGATATACTGGTTCATCAGTATTTTGGACTCTATGGTTAGTTACCTTGTTTCTGTAAGGAACCGTGTGAGTATGGCACCTTACAGAAGGAAAATAGCTTTGAGATGGAAGGGAAAAGGTGGCAACCTTAATCTGGAAAAGGTCAAGTTATGGAGAAGCTTTATGGATATGCTGTATTCCCCCCAGACTGAATACAATGTCTGACATGAAGATGCTTCGGCTGCAGTGTATACAGTGGTAAAGAGAAGGAACTTCAGGTCTTTGCACACCACTCTGGAATATTTCTTTGCCTCTCAGGGGAAGTCACCTGGCTCCCCATCCAGATTATTAGCCTTTGATCCCCCAGTGGTGGTCAGGAACCTGACAGTCAGAAAAAAACATTAATGTTATTGCTTATACTTTTTCCACAGACATCTCCAAGCCACCTCTAAATACGAGATACTGGTGCAGTCATACTTACAGTTTAACCTGCTATCACTGCTTTTGTGGTCTATTGTGCTTTTCACATCAAACACCAGGTGAATGCTTTCTTGCTCATGAATTTTTATGCACATTGTTCCATTTCATTTTTGTTTAGCTCACTCTTGAGTTTCTCTGGGTCAGTAGTATGTCAAAGGCAATGTGTCTGTAGATGTCATTTCACCATTCTGTTGTGAGCATATTCATGGAAAGCCACATTCTGCCCTTGCTCACACTCTGCAGCTCCGGCAATCTCACTGGGGATTTCAGAGATGAAATAAGGTTAGGATTCTGCTCTTTGAGTCCCATCATATCTAACTTACTCAGGCAAAAAACTTGTGTGTTTGCTGGTACCAATAAGCTATGCACTAGAAGGAAACATGTTCTCTCCTAAGTGACCATGGAAACTGGTACTTGGGTTTCCTAGGTGATTTTCTGGCAGGTGGTCAAAGGAGGAAACTGTTACAGAATCAGATCCCAGGCTCCAAAAGCACTGAGTTCCTGCCTGTGCTGAGGAACCTGAAGTGACAAGATGCAGAAACCAAAATCCTTGCTTTAAAATCATAGTAGGTGTCAAACACAAGGAAAAAGGAAGGTTAAGTAAGTCTGTGGTCCTATCTTCCTTGAGAAATTAGTAAGCCTGGTATATTTCCTTTCCTTCTTGTGTCTGATAAATGATATGAGCCAGTCAGGTGCCCCTGCTGCACAGGAGGATGACAATGACCCAGGCTGCATGAGCAAAGCATCAGCAGCCAGTCAAAGGAGATCACCCTTCTCCTCTGCTGTGAGGCTGCCACTGGAGAGCTGGATCCAGTTCTGGGTCCTTCCAGCCTGAACGTAGCAGGGAGAGTCCAACTCAGTGCCAAGATAACAAAGGACAGGAACATCTCTTGTGTGAGGAGAGGCTGAGAGAGCTGGTTGCTCAACCCGGAGAAAAGCAGGCTCATAGGATCTCATCAGTGTTCATAAATACCTGAAGGGAGCGTGCAGAGATGGAACCAGGCTCTTGTCAGTAGTGCTCGATGCCAGGACAGGAAGCACTGCGCACAAACAGGAACACAGGAGGTTCCCTATGAACATCAGGGACTGTGCTGTGCAGGTAGGTGGTGGAATGCACTGGCACCGGCTGCCCAGAGAGCTTTTGGAGTTTTCCCCAGAGATCTTCAGCAGCTGCCTGGACATAGGCCTGGGTACCCTGCTCTGGGTGTCCCTGCTGGGCAGGAGTTGTGCTCATGGACTTTCCCCTGCCAGCCCCAGCCATTTCTGTGATTCTACGGTATTTATCCTACCTAACCAGTATCTTAAGGCTCACAGAAGCTACAATTTGATGGAAAATAAAAGATAAAATTACACAGAAAAAGAAAAATATAGCTCCTTAATGCTGACTAATACCTTGATGTTAGGAAAATCTCACTCTGTATATATATATATATATCTATATATATATATATACACTCATGTATATATAAGTATATATTTGTAATGCTTCACAGTAGTACGAAAGAATGTTTATCTAACATTTTCTATGGCATGGAAGATACATGAAAAAGGATCAATTTCTCTTTCAAGTGCAATACAGAGACTTTGCAGAGCATATCCCTCCTGGGGCTCAGCATTACTGAAGTATCCCTCCTTCCATCCCTTTGAGGAATATCAGGTCTCTCCTTACCTGCCTGTCAAAATCACTTCTGAAATAAAGGTGAAGAGCGCTGAGGTACAATATGTCATGGCAGCATGGAGGAGGAAGGACTGGTGACAAGACCGTGTCTCCTGCAGAACACAGGAAGGAGTTCATATGCAACTTACAGACACATGCTCCTGCAGTTCTTGGACAAGCCCAACTGTCACAGAATACTCTCATATCATGAATTGTGGAGTCTACTGATGTACGCAGTTACGCGATCACAGGCAAGGTGCACCTAACAGCAGAACAACCCAGTGATGTGGATGCTGCTGCAGGTTAGATTAAGGACCACTGCAAATTAAGAGCAGCTGCAGCAGAACCCCCCAGAAATAGCAGAAAGATATTTCCCTTCTGCCAGAGAAGAAAGAGCCAAAGGAGCTTGGAGTCTCTCTCTACAAAAGACCACCTGCGGCACCTGTTGGGAAGAACTGCTGAGTATCAGAATCACAAACATGAATCGAACTGTTACTAAGCATTCACTTGTGCGTTTATATTCATGCTTTCAGCTACAAGTAAAGACATAGGAAGCCTGATTACCAGGCTTTTCATTAAAGCCAGAAGGTCCTATTCTACCTCTGCAGGGTAGCGTTGTTGACAAGTTATTTTAAGATTGTTTCACAGCCACAGCATAGAACCAAATTATCCTTAAAAGTACTGTGAAGTGTTTTGAAATTAACTCTTCCCTTATCCAACTGAGGGGCTGAGTTCAGAAATCTTCTTCCTTCTCCTTTCTTCAATTTTTAATGGAATATCTGTCCTTATGAGTAGTGGGGGAGATGTACAAGAGCAGTCACTGAAAGCACTCTGCTTGCCACAAGCACACAGCCTGTCTGAAAGCACACAGAAGGAGCTCTTCTTATCTCTCTGGAAGTGCAGCAGAAATGAACAGTATCTGCAGCGTGCACTGCGTCAGCCACTGCAGTGAGGGGAGAAACGGTGATGGGAAAGGGAGATATAACCTGCGTTAGTCTGACTGTGCCATGGTGACCCCTTCTGATCTTAACACCAACAAAATCTGAACGAAAGGCAAAAATCTGTTTGCAGCCTCACCGGCGCAGGGCACACCTTCTCCATCAGTTGAGTACGACACCCAGAGAGCTCTGCTCATCTCAGGCAACATGCCATATGAGGGGCAGCACCGTGCAGAAGGACCTGCACAGGCTTTGTAAGGAGTTGTCGTCTTCATGACATGCTAAATGTGAACCAATGAGCCACACAGCAGGAGAATTTGCCCTCCATACCACCCACCTGTAGTGCAGTTTGTGGTGTAGTGAAGGCTCTCAGGGTAAGCCAGGATAACGGAGAATGTGTTCTCTTTTGAGGGATGAGTGAGGTTTACAGGAGTTCTTTTAACTTTGGGATATCTACACAGACATGGGACTAAGCTGTGTTTTGTAAGTGTAGTTAAAATACCATAAAACTAGTACAGTAGATTGCAAATGAAATGAATGTATTTAAATGTTCATAATTCACTTGGTTAAACAACCTCATGAACTCCATGGAGTTTAAATATCCTGAACTGTTGGAGTTCTGAGATTTCTTTGTAAAAATAAAACTATTTGAACTCTGAGTCTACTATTCCAAGATACACGTTGGTCATGGATAGATGTCTCCTAAGAATTAAATGCTTTGTATTAAACATGTCAAAAACTTCTGACTGTTTTCTACATAATTACCATTCTATGGACAAGCTGTGAAAGAAGGTAGCATGAACACATAGGTAAGAGCCAGCAGAAGATTTAGCAACGCTCACGAGCCTTCCATATAAAGTAATTACACACATCAGTGGGTCGAGATCAATTATTTATATCCTCTTTTATGCATTACAGCTCACATTTTATCAGCAATTGTTATTACCAATTCACTTCAATAGAGGGCAAGAGAGACTGAAGTTGTCATCTCAGACCAAAGGCTGCATGCAAGAGAGTGAAATAAGAAGGCTGACAGGATTACATACAATTGGAAACATGACAGCTGTACAGGGTCTGGATAAGTTTAATTTCCCCTCATGTCTCATTGTTCTGCCTATCTTTGAATCACACTGAAATAAACACGAGGACCTGATGGAACAAAATGAACTCAGAACTCTTCACAGTACTTCTTTCTTGAGACTGGAGAAGATTGTAAGCACCAACTGAACCTGAATAGTGGGAAACACACACAGGTTGGTGAACTGAAAGTACCTGCTCCTACATTTTCTTTTACTGGCTTTTAAATCAGGAAATCCCTGAAAAACTTCCTGTACCTATGGGAATTTCTTGCAGTGAATGAATGCTTCATTTGATTTTGTTTTGTTTTATTTCTCTTTGATTTCATTTCTACCATGGAACAGTCTTTGCAGGCTATCTAATAATGCATTTCAAACACTTTCTTTTCTGTTACTGAGTTGCAGACTGTTTCAGCAATGCTTTAAAATGCGCCCACTGCCAGGCACAAAAGTACCATATCCCAGCAGTTATTGAAAAGTGTAATGTCTTATGAAATACGAAATAAACATTTGTTTGGTCTCTGGGATAATTACTTCTTCCATTCTACCTAAGAATACAAAATAGGAAGACCATTACATTCTCCATTCTGAAATGAATCCCACTGTGATGGACCACTGGGATCTTCATCTCCTTAACGAACACCTCATGCAATGGTATCTGTCTGCTGCTTTTCTTCCTATATATTGCCTGGTACAATTTGCTGCAGTGGCTTTAATAAAATATCTTTCAATCATTGATAGCTTTCCCAGAAAACTCTTTCCAAGTTATTTCTTAAGTACATTTAATTTTCCAGTCCTCCAAATTTGCTGCCTGCATGCCTCCCTGTTGCTCCTGGCCTTTATTCTGCTATGACTGTGGCTCAAGCAGCCTGCATTTTGTCCCTCAGCATTTTGCAAGCACAGTGAAAGGCAACATCTGAATTCCATGCAGTCCTAATAGATGAGAAGGAGTTGATCAAAGAAGGAAATACGACAAAAGTAAGGGCAACAAGTGTCAACTCAGGAGCAAATCAAATGCCAAAGTATAGAAAGGGAAATAATCTGGCAACTGCACTGCAGAAATTAGTGTGAAACTTAATGAGCAGTGCAATATAAAGATGAGTTGATGAGGTGATACAGCTGGGAAAAAAAAAAAAAAAAAAAAAAAAAGCCATTGCCACTCTGGGATATATTAGACGGAGCACCACACTGGAAATGGTATGATTGTATTCGCTGCGGGTGAGTTCTTACCTGGAATTCTGCAATTGCTGCTGGGCACTGCACCTTATGGGAATGAGCTAGGCGAAGGATGATGTAGAGAGATACAAGCTTGTAGCAGAAATATTAAGATGTTAGAAATGTGAGTGGGTACAGCTGCATAAGCACAAAAAAGAATGGAAGAGCAATGTGAAAAAAAGGACTATGTTCATAAAGAAGGGCATAGCCCACAGCAGTAAAACTGAGGAATGCTGTCTGTGTTAAGCCCGGGAGGCCTGCACTCCTGTAAAATCAAAGCATAGGGCACTTCTCAGCATGACACCCCACACTCTGACAACAGGAAGATAGAAACAAGATTCCAGCACATGATGCATGCTGTTCCTGTTCCTTACAGCCCAACCAGAATACAGCCTGCGGCCATTAGGCAGAATCTGTGGAGAAGCAAGCCAGAAAACTTCAGATGCAATATAATTATGCCATGCTAATTCTTGGCATTTCAAGAGTATGAGACCTGTCCAAAAGCCAGTTTGGCATTGTCCAAAGGATGTGACAAGGGCTTCATACCTGGCACATCTTTCGCAGAATGGTTGAGATGGGACTTCTGGGTCCACCAGGCCCAAACTCTGCTCAGCAGGGACAACCAGAGTAGGGCACCCAGGCCCACACCCAGGCAGCTGCTGAAGATCTCCAAGGAAGGGACTCCACAATCACCTTGTCCTCTGTTACACATAAAGGTGACTGCAAACAGACTGCCTGAACACATCTTGACTCCTGTAAGTGTATGGGAGTGTAAGGGAATGAAATCACAGAGAAAGTGATTGTGAGGGGTAAAGCCAATGTACACAGAGATTTTGTAAAATAACGTCACCTTCTCCTTTCATAAAGTCTCATATGAGACATTTACACCAACTTCTTACAGAAAGTAAAGCACATGCATCAGTGATCTGTGTTGAAAGGCTGAAAGAATGAGGTTTTGTAACCTAGATGAGCTCCAGGGGAATTAAGGTGATAGTTTCCCATATGGAATATGTTATCACGAGGAGGAAAAGAACCAGCTGTTCTCGATGGATGCTGGGAGAAGGAAAGAAGAAAAGAGCTTCAACTACAGCAAAATGATTTTGGCAGAGTATGGACAGGAGTGAAACCCTGGTAACAGCTCATCTGGGGCTGTTACGGGATCCTCACCAGGACTGTGCAGAGCGTGACGGCAAGTATTTGTCACCAGATGTTTGCATGCATTCAGACCCGGGCCAGGCTGGCCCAGGGACCGAGGATGTATTTTTGGTGCTTAGTGCCAAATTTATTGTCGTTGTGACTCAGAGGTCCCGGTGCCAGCCCAAATCTATGTCAGTTACAGGCCTGGTGCCTGTGCCAAGGTTATGTCATCACTGGGCTGAACAATCTCTCAAAGTCCCTCCCGACCTCAGTTGGATGGTTGCCACGAGGCAAACCATCGCTCATGGAAGCGATTTTTCCACTGGCTCTACAGACTCCTGTTCTGTATCTCACTACCAGGAATGTTAAAGCATTCTTATTGTTCTCCTAATTCTTTTTCAACAAAACTGAAAAGAGCCATCCTTGAACTGAGGGCAAAAGAAGAATGTGCTTTACCCTATCATTTTCCATTTCTGCTGACTTTTGGAACAAACATATCTGTTGGCTGGAGGTTATGTAAATGCATCTCTTTGAGCAATCTTTGGTTGTTCTATGACTGGCAAAGAGGTGGCAGCAGGGTGGTGCTGTTGCTTTTTCCTCTTCATTTGCTTTTTTTTTTTTTTTTTTTTTAATCCCTATTTTTCAGGAGTATCAATACCAGGCTTCTGAAGCACTGGTACTTTGCCAGAAGTACACATGGAAATATTTGCATCAGTTATGAAGTTTAAAAAGAGAAACAAACAGCTATGTGTTTTCAAAAAATTGTATGGGAATTTCAGGCACAGTGCTCCCATTGTCTTTTCCAGCGAGAGCAATGCTCTGCCTTAGAGCTGTCTGTGAAATCCAGCATCAGGGTTTGAGAGCTGAGTGAAATCTGCACCATCTTTACGTTCTGTAGGTGCTGGGAGATGCTTTGCAGTCCACCTATATGTTTAGCAGGGTCACGTTAAAAACTCATCCTGTAGCCTGGTTTTGAAATGCTCCTCTTTTCTCCATGTCTTCATGCACCCTGCAGCCTTAAATTACGTTTCCATTCATGAAACACAAAAATAGTAAGCATGTAATTAAGACAATGGTGGTGTCTCTACTGTGTACTTGAAAGCTAAATCCCACATTAGTTCTAAGACAAGCTGTGTCTTATGTCACAGTCCCTGCTCTCCTCCCATCACTTATGAAGGTAGATCCTACAAGAGAAATGGACCACCTAGGGAGGACCCACAGGGAAGGAGGACAGCTTCATATTGCACAGTGCAGGTATAGGAAGATGTTTGTCTTCTCTTTCTCTGACAGTGACCAAAATATGCAGGCCGTACTGAAGAATTCTATGTTGTACCCGTAGACCACGATGGGGATGAGGATAACCTCGTGTCTGAAAGATGAGCATGTCCATAACCATCCAGAAGTTGGCATTTCATCCTACGCAGTCCTTGAGCCTTCTCTTCCAACTTCTACAACTTTCTCCAAGTAACTCTGCTAATACGCACAGATTCATATTTCTTTTCTTTTCTTTTTTTTTTTTTTACATGCATGGCCTCAGTTTTATGAAGTATCTAACAAATTTATGTTCTTCAGGGACTGTGTGATACACTCTCAGACCCTCAGACCCAAAGGTTTCACTCCTGACCTAATTTTGAATAGGCAAGCTTATGGATGAGTGCAGAGAAAGCTTTGTAATATCTTTCCTCTGGATCCCATTTGGATCCTCTTCACCTTATTAGTTCTGAGACAGCATCTGGTCAGCTTACAGTATGATACAGTCATGGGTATGACCTGTATGATACGGCCAGCTGCAAAATAAGTTAAGTAAGTAAACAAATAAAAAGCACAGTGATTAATTCAGTGCTTTTCTTGTACTCCTTTTAATCACTCTGGATGCTGTTAATGCAGGAGGTAAATGTGCTTATTTAAAGTAAAATCATGCAATTATTAAGGTTGGAAAGCACCACTAAGATCATCCAGTCCAGCCCCAACCCACTAGCACCGTGCCCACTATCCACAACACTCAGTGCCACGTCTGTGAAGTTCCGCAACACCTCCAGCGATGCTGAGTCCCCCACGTCCCTGGGCAGCCCATTCCAATGCATGATCACTCTTTCTGAGAAGAAATTTTGTTAATACCAAACCTGAACCTCAGTTGGGGCAACTTAAGGCTATTCTTTCTCTACCTAACACTGGTTTTGCTGATGCTCCGCTGTTGGATAACCTCATCTGGGTTCCCTTTTCCCATCAAAGGTTGGACCCGAGGATATTTTCGACCTGGGCTATTCTCTGAGTCTCTGACGCCCAAACACCGACAGCCGAGCAAGGCGGTGCCTCCCCCGTGCCCGGGATGTCGCACGCTGACAGGTGTCAGCCGGGCACTGCCTGCGGGAGCACAGCGGCGTCACACAGCGCCTTCCCGCAGCGGAGCGGCTTCGGGCGCCGGGCACTGAAGGGCCGATCCCGCCCAGCGCCGCCGGGAAGGTGCCGAGCCGCCCCCGCCGCCCCGCCCCGCCCCGCAGCCGGGGCCGCGCCGCCGCCTGGATCCGCGCGGGGCGCCCGGGGCAGAAGGGGAGCGCTCGGGGCGGCGGCGGGAGAGGGAAGGGCGCGATGCAGGCGGAAAACCCCGACGTGCTGCTGGACCTGGAAGAGGACGAGGAGGAGGAGGAGGGGGACGAAGAGCTGGACGAGGAGGATGGGGAGAGCGGTGAGTACGGGGCTGTCCCCGGGGCGCGTTAAGGGAAAAGTTGCGGGCGGGGGTGGGAGCCTCGGGGAGCGTGCCTCGTGCCGCTGCCGCTACGGCCGTCCCCGTGGCGAGGCGAGGCGAGGCGAGGCGGGGAGGGGCGGGCGGGGGGTCTTCGCCGCTCCGTCTCTACGCACGGCATCGGCACGCGGCGGCCGGCGGGGCGCTGACGGTGAACCTGTCGGCTTCTTTCCTGCGGGGGGAGGGCGCGGCAGCGGAGCCTTCTGGATGCAGGAGCGCTGCCCGCGCACGGTGCCCCTCTCCTTCGGGCAGCGGGAGGAATGCCGCTCTCGCTGCCGCCCCCGGAGCTCGGCATCCCCCGAGCCCGCTGTGGAAGAGTCTCCCGTGCAGCGCGGCTCCGCTGCAGCGTCAGCGACGGGGAGAAAAAAAAGGGATAATGACGGGGGCGAAGTGGCAAAGCGAGGAAAGACGGTCATTTCGCTGAGGGATGCAGGCAATAAAATGACCGCAGAGTTTTACACTCAAAGACCGGGTGTTAGTCTGGCCCTGACAGCAGCAGCCCAGGACAATTACTTTTGTAATTGCTGTGGGAATGAATTCTATTAAAGCAGTTGCAGCAAACAGCCCCCAAAGGGGCAGGATCTCAGCAGTTCAGACCGGCGGGGTCTGTTTGTTTCGTGCTGACTGACCTCAGTTCAGACGCTGTTCTCAGCCGCAGTACCCGATGTATTCTGAAGTGTTTTCTCTCTGCTCGTTGAAATAGGTCCAGCAGACAAGGAATGCGGGCAAATGTCAGATGAGCACGCAGATGATAGATTTGTATACAGAAATTTTATCACATAAGAAGGGTTCCTTCGTGCTATTCTTCAAACTGCTGTGGTTACTTTTTTTCTGACGAGTGCCCGATTTTGATAGTGTTTGACCGCTGAACTGAGTTTCTGCATTTGTACAAAGCTCTACTGCTCCAACTCTCTGATGCTTGTGCTGCCTTCACGTACTGATCCTCAGCCATGGCCAATGCCGATTCAGTCAGCTCGGGCCAACAGTGCACAGAGCTGGAGCCTCACTCGGGGTCTCTGGAAATCATGGCATGTCTGTCCAGTACCGTTTGCCTCTGCTCCAGATGCTGTGGGAGGAGTATCCGTTGCTGTATAGTAACAGTCCAAAGACAGATGAAGTTTTCCATGTGAAGTGCAGCAGAGGGATTGTTTGACTCCATTCCTTTAGAAAGGGTGGATCAGCACCACAGTGCATGAATCAACGCGTGCCTCTTCCTTTCCATTCTTCACCCCAGAGAACAACAAAATTGTTTCCTACTCATGACTCAAGCGTGGGGTTAGTACAGCTCCCAGAGCCAGCAAGTGTGAGCTGCTCACTCTGCCTGCAGGATGTGGCAGTTTGGAGCAATGCAATGTGTGGTAAAATTAAATAAAAATGGAGTGGGACGATTTCATCAGTTGCTGTGCAGAGAAGTTCCAGTGCACAGCCCAGTTGTTATTCTTCCTTGCAAAATGTGTGGGTAACAGTCCCGAGGTTTTTATGTTAGGTATAATCAGAGGAGGGCTGGTTTATAAGGCTGAGAAGCTCGGTGATCACCCCTTGGTCTCCAGTTTTATGGTACTGTCTGCATCTTTACCAAGGAAGCCAGCCTTGCCTTGCTAAGGAGGCAGGACTTCTGAGTCTTTTCCAGTTCATTCATGATCAGCCCAAAGCATGCATAGCTCATCAGGTGAGCATTACCAAGTCCTGACACATCAGGGAGCACTCCGGCTGGTGCTGGCACGCGGCTGGTTTGGGTTCTTCGTGCTGATGATGAGCAGAGCACTCCTGCCAGAGCAGATGTGGGCAGGAGCCCAGAGGAAGACCAGGACTCAAGAGCCTGAATTCACTGCAGAGCACTGTAACCATGCTGTCTGCACATATAGCGTTTGGCATATAGGCTTTTTTGTTTAGGGAAGGAAGCCTCTTCCCAAAAGTGGGCTTTTTTGACAAGCTGAAAAGCTTTTTTTTCCCCCGTACTTAAACTTTTTGTTTTGGAGGCAGACTGTTTTCAAGGGGAGTGTTATGTCAGTGACATCCATTTGTTTCTGAGATCTCCTCTTACCAGGCAGGAATGGTGGGAAGGACATGAAGCTGTGGTTGCCACAGAACTGAAGCTCCCCAAGCCCATTATTTTCTGCTTAGAAACTGCTGGACAGTTTCAAAAGCTGTAAAGTTTTTCTTTCCCTGGTGCCAAACCTCATGTAATGTCTAGATTAGTTTCTTTGTGTTCGAGGATTTATAGAATATCTGTGTGCTTTCCAGAAAAGCCATCTTCTGAGGACAATACCAAGGGTATTCACTCCATCCAACCATTCTGTGCCAAATACTTTCCTCGCTACGGGGTTACATGAGCTCCTCCTTACTCTTTTTTGTCCTGTTTTTCTCACAAATAACTTCTAACAGGTTCTTGAACCTTGTGTGTACATCTTTTCCTGCCTTTTGAAGCTGCTGCAGTACTCAGGACCCATTTTATAGCTGGCCAAGAAATGGGAGTTTTTGTTTACCTTTCCCTTGTCACTCAGCTTAGATGCCATGCTGATGAGAATTCCAGTTCTTTATGAAAAATATTTCATGCCAATGTTCAGCACAAGTTTTTACCAACTACAATAGAAATGCACAGCATCTGGCTGATCCAAGGAGCATTATTTGTGGAATTACATCTTCAAATCATCTGTGAGGAGGCATTCTTCTGCAGCCTATTTCCTTCCAGATTTGAGCAGCTGCTGTACAATGGAAATCCCATCCTGATGGGTGATGTTTAACACAAACAGTGAAGAGCAGACATAGCTACTCTTTATCCCATTGCTTCTGCTCACTGTTCTGTTCTCAGCTTGGTTCCTCATAGCGTATATTGAATTTTGTCAGTGTCCTTTGGGCTGGAAAGGACTCTTAAAAGTCATTTAGTCCAACACCCCTGAAATGAACAGGAGCATCTACAGGTAGATCAGGTTGCTCAGAGCTTGGTCCAGCTTGATTCTGAATGCTTCCAGAGATGGGGCATCTACCACATCTTTGGATGACCTGTTCCAGTGTTTCATTACTAAAAAACTGCTTCCTTATATCCAATCTAAAATGCCCCTCGTTTAGTTTGAAATTATTTCCCCTGCTCCTATCATAACAGATCCTACTAAAAGTCCGTCCCCTTATTTCTTTATGTACTGAAAGGCCACTATCAGGTATCCCCAGAGCCTTCTCTTCTCCAGGCTGAACAGCCCCAGCTCTCTCATCCTGTCCTCATGGGAGAGCTGTTTCATCCTTTGAATCATTTTTTGTGGCCCTTCTGTGGACCATGTCTCTCCTGTACTGATAACTCCAAATCTGGATGCAGTTTTTCAGGTGGGATCTCACCAGTGCAGAGTAGAGGGGCAGGATCACCTCTCTCACTCTGCTGGCCCCATTTCTGTTGATGCAGCCCAGGATACAGTTGGCTTTCTGGGCTGAGGGCACATTGCTGCTCATGTCCAGCTTGTCATCCACCTGTACGTGCAAGTCCTTTTTGGTAGGGCTCTATCCTAACATTCCCCAGATTGTATTGATAGTGGGTGTTACCATGACCCAGGTGCAAGACCTTGCACCTAATGAACCTCATGAAGTTCTCCTGGGCCCACTGCTCAAATCTGTCTAGGTCTCCCTGGATGGCATCCCGTGTAACTTCAATATTTGCCTTCCTTTTCTGAAAAGTGGTCAATTATGTACTGAACTGTCCTAAAGGCATCAGAAAGTCTGAATAGTTGGATTTGTCGACAACAGCTTCGTTGTGCAATTTATTGATTGTAATCCTCATGCAGTGGGAAATTAAAAATGTGTGTACTCAGGAGTAGGTGCAGGGATCAGATCTGATAACAACTTGCAAAGGTTTTTAAGTAGATTTTTTCTAAAAAGAAATGGGCAGTATGCTCTCTTTCATTCTATTTACTGCTTTAAGTAGGGCTACCCCTCTCTACCCTTTCACACTTGCCTTTCTTCTCTGTTTTGTAACCAAACTAAGAGTTATTTGGGCATCTTGAGCTGAGAATCTGGGATTTCTGCTCCCCGGTTCTGTGCTCTGCTTATGACACTACTCTGGTAGAAATGTGAAGATGAGCAACTGTGTGTGCACAAGTTTGATTTCACTTTTCCTTTCTTGTACTTGTGCATCCAGCAGGTAAAGAATATGAGTGAGCATCCCCATGGGGTGAAGGCCTATAAACATTTGACCTCAATTGCTGTGACTTAAGGTATTGAGGCAGCAAGAGCTGTTCATCATGAACTGGGGCACAGTTCTACCATGAAGGAGAAACTGATCTGTAATACTGGCCACAATGTAAACTGCTTTTCATGCTTCCCTTTCCTCTCTCATCTATCTGTTGCCCAGTGATCTACACGCATTTCATCCTCTCTTCATGCTTCAATTTTCTGCCTTTCCACTCACTCCATTTTGCTCAATCTGACTGTGTGGAAGGAACAGATGGGTCACCGAGATTTTGAGCTGTGCACTGTGGGTACCGCTCACTTTTTAATTTTGATGTAATGATTTTTCTACAAAACTACTGAAAAAACACAGCAAGAGTATAAATATTTAACTACAATATAATTACTGTTTTGTAGCTATTTATAATTCATAAACTCTGGAGGAGATTAGAATATTTTGATAAAAAGACAGGAAATTAGGAGTCTGATAAGATTAACAGATTCCCCAGATATTCTCTTATTTAAGTTTTTCTACCATAACAGAATTTCCAGTTGTTCATTAGAAACTTCCTGTGTGTTGAGAGTATTTTTGAGAGATCCCATATTTCATATTTGAGTGGAATATATGAGTGCAGCTTACAGATAAGTCTGCAGTCAGGAAGTAGGACAAACTTGGTCTCTGCCATTGAGCCAGCTTGGGCCATATGCACAACTTGGATAGTAACAGTTGTGCTTTCCTGCTTATTAAGTCACTAACTTTGCCAGATATGTATCACAGGTGATATAAACTTTTATTTACACATCTGTTCATGAGCTTTTTAAAAGTAAAACCAACCTGAGCGTATTTATGCTAAACACATTAGGTTTTTAATTTTTTTTTTTCAAGCATTACTGTATATGCAAAAACAAAAACAAAACAAAACAAAAAACCTCTATTACAGCTAATTAAGCTGATAAAATACAGTGTTTGTGTTGATAATACATGGTACAGGAGTGTGCCTAGCAGTTCCATAGTGCTACAGTTATTGGAAGCAATGCAATCCAATACTCATGAGGAATGTCCATGTGTCACAAGATTTGCAACTTGTGCAGCGTATCGGATTCGAGGTAGAGATCTTGAGTTTCAGGAGACCAGAGACATGAAGGGGTGATCTATCTGTGGTGTAACAGACAGCATATCAGTCTATAGGTCACACAGATAGGCGTTTTGAATGTGATTAAATATGGATTATGAAGTTGATCTGCTACTATATGCATGGAAATTTCAACACAATTTTTATCATTTAAATCATTTCATCTTAGTATTTCTTGGTACCTGTCACTTCCTGGGAAATGATGGCTTGCATGCTGTGGGATTAAGGTCTGCTTTGCCATGAGATGTGTGGCGAACCCCAAGGGGAACTGATGCTAGAAATGATTTTTTTCTGCCACGGTAGGGAAAAAAACCCCACAAGGGTGATTTTGTCTGAGAAAAATTACCTGTTGTAAATTAAGTAGTCTTGTAATGCTCTCCAGTTCACCCTCTATAGAGATATTTTCCCTTTTTCTTTCATTTTGTTTGTTTTCAGATTGAGGTGATATGTTCTTGTACCCAGCTAAAAGTAAAAAATCAAATAAAAAAGCAGTAGTGTTGAGCTTAACTGTGAAAGATCAGGAAAAACAGCTGCTGCTCTTTTTTATTATTATTATTTGTATTATTCTTTTTTTTTTTTTTTTTTTTTTTTAACAATAGGTGCCAGGTAGTGTGAAAGCATATCCTCTGCTTGTCATGAGAATAACTTTGAAAAAGGTGTTGCAGGCATGTAGCATGTAAAGCACCTGTAGGTGTGCATGTAACAAGTGTTCAATACAGTGTAAATATCAAGGAGGAGAGGCAGAAAAGAATGGGGCCATAGGTTTGGACTATTTGTATTTTTTATATTCAGAAAACAAAGGTGGGGACAGAAATATAATGCAAGTGCTGAGCTCTGTATCCTACCGAATAGGAAAAAAACAGCTTTCTACTGCTGATCTGCCATATGGTTGCAGTGCATGCCTCTGGCGTAGTCCTCCCTAGAAATCTGAAGTATTGCGCTACAGAATTTATGTTATTTAACTGTTATTTGATTTATATTTTTCATTTAAAATTAAGAAGAAAAAAAAAACAACACTGCAATTCATGGCTCTAATATCACTTGTGAGTTTTTATTGGACTTTTGATTCAAATTCAGGCTTTGCTGTGAACATGGGTAGAGCAGCTTTGCCACTGGATGGAGTATGTTTCCATCCACTGAACAAGCTAAGATCAAAGCCCACAAGGGCATGGTTAATATTTTGTGTTAGAATTTGGGGTTCATTAGTCTGAAAGTTGAAATTAAAACCTTAGGATGCAACATCATAAACGTGTCAAGCCAGCATACTCTGGCTTGGCTACCAAAAGAAGTTTCCTTCCCAGGCACCTCAAAGTAACAGCTTCAGTGTTTGTGACCTTTTGGCCTCCTTCTTCATTGGGGTACATTATTGGTAGCACAGTGGAAATAGGAGACTGCACAGAGCTACACAGTAGCCTTTAACTTACTATTGCTCACATAGGCTGTCCACCAGATTTCTCACAGTGACTGTTGGTTTATCAGGGATGGACTGCTGAGTTGCAAAGGGCAGGGAATGGAGACGACTTACTTCTTCTACTAGCATCAAACAGCCTGGTACATATTCTTCCATTGCAGTGTACAGTCCAGTGGGGGTTAAGTCCCTTTTACTTATTAATAGAATCAATGAATCATAAAGGTTGGAAAAGACCACTAAGGTCATCTAGTCCAACCGTCAACCCATCTCCACTGTGTCTACTAACCATGTCTTTCAGTGCAGTATCTCCATGTTTCTTGAACACCTCCAGGGACAGTGATTCCACCACTACCCTGGGCAGCATGACCACAATTTCCGAAAGGAATTTTTTCCTAATATTTAGCCTTCATAACCTGCTTTGTCAGAGCACCTTCTTCTTTACAAGCCTTCCAGTTCTAAGCCAGATCAAAATAGATGGCCCATTTCCCATGCAGTGATTGACCTGTTGAAGATCATAATATTACTTAATACAAAAGAGTCCTGTTAGCTTTGTCAGTGAAAATAGCCATACTAACAACTTGTATGCTGTGTTTGTAGAATGATAAGATTCAGACCAGTACAGGCGCTGCTCACAGAAAGAATCAGGAAGACCAGGAACATCTTTAATTAATACGAGATTCAGACTGGAAAATTAACAAAGACATACTAAAACACAAAGCATCTGAACTTTAAGCGGTGCAGTTACAAGTCTGCTGGAGCATAAACATCCTTCTTTAATTGATTTCATGCCTCATGTGGTAGAAATTGCAGCTTAGTTGCGAAGTGTTGGATAGAAGCTAAATAAGACTGAACCCTTCGATTCACTATTTACATTAAATAACTTCCAGCTAAGCCACTAATCATCACTATTCTTTAAACATAGCCAAACATCAACATTTTGTAGTAGCTTCTACCAATTTTGCTTTTATTTCAGAGTTACCCTTCCTTCCAAATTTTTGTTGGTGGATTCCCCCTGATTCCCTTATTCTGGTCAGTCAGGTCCTTCAGCATTTTTTCAATGTGGTTTCTCATAGGTTATTAAATATTTGCATAGGAGAGTGTTCACTGTAGTCAGAATGAACTGCTATGCCAGCGCTTTTCTGCAACACACAGCCACCACCTCTCTTCTGTCCAGGTGCAGTCTGAGAGCTGCTACTGCAGCAGGTTACGTGACTGAGAAGCGCAGTGTCCTGTGGGCTCATAGTTTGCGTGAGTCTTTAGCAGAAGTGGAGAATACTGGGGCACAGCCAGGTTCTTGGCTGAAGAGTTTGATAAAATAAGGAGTATCAAAGAGATGGAAAAAAAGTAGCTCTGACTAAGGAGGTGGAAGTAAAGGCACAGCATCCACTGAGACTTGAGTACAGACTGAGAAAGGGAAGGAAACTGAAGGGAAGGGAAAGTGAGAGAGGAAAAGCAGTGTATTAATAAGAGTAAAACTACTAATGCAACTGTTCACATATGTATATGATAAGCAATGGCATAAAGATTGTTCCAGGTCAGTTCATCAGGAAAATAAGCTACAGCATGGAGCTAAGGTAATATAACTGTGAATTAAAACAATTCATCTGTGGCATTTTCATGCATTTTTTTAATATATACCAAAATTAATAATGTGTCTGTAGGTAATTTATCCATCAGCAAAAATACTATGTTTATACAATCAATTATTTGCAAAAAAAAAAAAACACAAACACTGCTGTAGGTTTAGCACTGCAGTTAGAGATAATAACATTTAACAAAATAAGGATGAGATGATGATCCAGAGGGCTCTGTTCTTTCCAGAGAGTTGTATTAGTTTGCATGTAATATTACTAAATTTATTTGATCTCTCTATCTGTATGTTTTTTCTTAAACTGTCTAATGGAGTTTTTATAGGCATTAATGAACAAAGATCAGGTCAAACAACACACACTTTACCCTTGTGAGCTGCCCCTTTGATGAGAGTGAGAATAGCATCATTTTTGTAAATGCTATTCTTAGTAGAGAATGCAGAACTAGTCCCTAATGAAGGAGATATCCTTATTAAATATTTCATCATTTCAGCATATACTGATCCATTCTAGGGAAAATAATTAAATTCATCCAGTTATCTGTTATAAAAGACAAGTAGAAATTTACACAAAGGACAAGTTTGAAAACTGATGTCCACATATAAGAAAAAAAGCCAAGCAAAGATTGGATTACTTAAACATGCAATGTATTTAAAAACAAAAGCAAAATCAGTATGACTGGAAGGAGTGAATGCTGAGTTTTAAGCTTCAATGGCAGCACGGCCCAGCAAAATGAAGCTCCATTAGACCTCTCCTTCACAGAAGTAGGAAGTTTTGGACAGAAGATGGTTATTAAGCATGCAGCAGCTGGTTAGAAATAAAATCAGAAGAGTCCCTCAACTGCTAAAACTACAAAGTATTTCCTGATTCGGAAACCAAAGTATGCAGTTTCTTTCTAAGCTCCATTACCACCACTGGAAATCCTTACAGACATGAGTCTATGCACCTACACATGCAAAGTTCAATAAATCACATAGGTTTACACTTTAAACTTACTATTTTCACAGTCAAAGTCACTGAAAGTATCTGTCAGGGACCGTCATAGTGTATAACAGCTGACTGTAAGAAAAGTTTTAAAGCTAATATTCTGAGAAATTTGTTACAGAAATTCAATTATATCTCTTTTGAGGCATGTATATTTGAGAGCGAGAGGTGTGATTTTATAAACACTCCTCAAACTTCAAATTTCACATTAAGCAACTCATTGGTCCACAGGCGCTGAACTCTAACCAAACAGCCATTTGCAATTACAATTTGGTTAATCATCTCTGTTCCTCCTGAGGAGGTCCCACAGCTGCCTGGAGGCTTAGCATTCCTGATGAGCACCATGGGATCATCTCTGCTGCTAAAAACAGCTGTATTTGAAGCTTGGGGCATCTCCTGTAAAACATGCTGAAGGTGACATGCCCTGCTTTTCCATGGAATTGTGCTGTTGCTTTGATAGTAAGCTTGAGATTGATCTCGGCAAGCCTGTTGGATGGTAAAAGTGGCTTGTCTTCTTTATGTTTCCTGCCTAAGGACAGCTGGTTTGGTTGCTCTGAGATAAAAGAATAAGAAAGGATTCACATTATTTTAGGCAATGAAGAAAAGGCCTTCTGCTGAAGAAGGCATGCTGACAGAAATGCTGGTGCATTTGTGGAATAATGTACTTCAGCTCTGGAGCAGATGAAAAACAGTTTATCTTACTGTTGTCCAGAGGGTTAAATATATGGTTACTGCTGAAGTATCAAATCACAGTCCTTCAGCAAACCAGCATTCAGAAATATACAGGTTTCTTAGGCCAGGTCCTGGGCACGCATGTGGTCTAGAGAGGGAAGGTAGCGTGCTCACATCAAAATTGTGAATGGCTTTCACTTCTTGTTTTTATCCTTTGTACTTCTTAAAACTGATATATTTTATGTTTGTCTATTTAATCCTATGAGGAGCAACTGAAGGATCTGAAGGATCTGGGGCTGTTTAGTCTGGCAAAAAGGAGGCTGAGAGGAGACCTTATTGCTCTCTTCCAGTACCTGAAAGGTGCTTACAGCGAGAGCGGGGTTGGTCTCTTCTCACTGGTTGACGGGTGACAGGACAAGGGGAAATGGCCTCCAGTTGAGCCAGGGTAAGTTTAGTTTGGATATCAGGAAACACTTTGTTACAGAAAGGGTTGTTAAGCACTGCAATAGGCTCCCCAGGGAGGTGGTTGAGTCACCATCCCTGAACGTGTTTAAAAACGGTTTGGATGTGGTGCTCAGGGACATGATTTAGCAGAGGGGTGTTAGAGTTAGGGTAGCATGGTTAGGCTGTGGTTGTACTCGATGATCTTTAAGGTCTTCTCCAACCTGAGCAATTCTATGATTCTATGATTGCTTTGGTATGAATACCAATATTTTTGTTCAGCATAGCTGAGTTAAATTAGATCTCACAAACAGCCAATCTGATATTTATCAGGGAAAGAAAACACATGTAACCACTAATATGGTGTTTTATGGTATTTGAGCCAAGCAATACTACTGATAACTGGTACATTGCCAAAATTTAACTTGCTTGGTCCATGGAAGGAATCCTGATTTTTATAGGATTACCTGCAGTTCGCTCACACAGCAACAAGAAGTTCTGGAGCAGTGGCTGCTGCTATGCCTGCATGCCCACCTATGTAGGGACCTGCTGCATGCCTGTTACACAACATGAGGAAAACACTTCTGAGTTAAATGGCACTGTCTATGTCCACAAAGTTATTTAAGTATGTCAATGCTGCATTCTCAGCCCCCAGAGACTGTGCACTGCTGTTCAGAGTGGTGGGGGTTTGGTTTTGTTTTCGGTTTTTTCCACAGCTATTCATGATAACAGGATAAATATTTGTCTAAACAATGGTACTCCATCTTTTAGTTGTGGTTGGTGGATCCGGGGGGCCTCATTTCCTCTGAATGGAGGAGAATTTAATTAAATGTTTTAGGGATAGATGTTTATCCTTCAAGATAGAACCAAATGTGTCCATCAGAGGTGTTTCCATGTCTGTCACTGGGCATCACTGAACAAACCCAGTGACCCTTCTGCTCAATTAGATTTTCTTGAGCAACTTCCTGCATACAGAAATAAACTCCAGAGAAATCATTTTTCCTTTCAGGAAGTCTCACAGTTCCCTTTCATCCCCTTCACTATTTTTTTCACCTTTGTCTTCTGGCAGCTTAGCATCAGCGATTCTCTTGGCCTTTGCAGTGCCAAGCCTGACTCCACAAGAGCAGCTCCAGCAAAAGAGAAATGTCACTCAGCCATAGGTCAGAAGTGACAGGAGATATTCCCAGCATCCAGCCTGCACAGTGCCAGCCTGCAGCAAACGGGCAGGAGGGCTAATTTATCGGATCCTAATTTGCTGTCAGTTTCTAGAGATCTTCTTCCTGATATCAGACTGCAATTCATTAAATTCCTCTAACAGAGAAGTTTATTCTCCTTCAGCCAGAATTTGAAGTTGACACAAGAGATAGGAGATGCAATACTCTGGCTTGTGTTGTAGGGGTCAGGCTGGACGACCTTCCTGCTGCCTCGCTGCCTGCTTGTCTATGAGCTTCATGCACTTCAAAAGTTCATTTGTATTTCTCTCTACACAAAAAGTACAATCTGCTGTAAAACCACTGTGGTTTCTTCTTAAAACAAAACTTAGTATAGCCATTGTAGGTTTATGATCAGCCTCTTCACAGCACACTCACTTTAATTCTTCTTGTACACCGCAATACATAGCTAACCTAATGTAAATGTAAACCTAGTGTAAATGAAAGGTAGCTCTGTAGGATGATGCTTTGTTTTTACTTTTTTTTCATCCTCTCACCTCCACAGTTCTAAATAAGTGGATTGGAGTCTCTGTAGAAATGCATTTGTTAAGAAAGGCATGGCTGGATCTCTCAGCACTCTAATGCCATATGAAAAGAGCAAGCCAATAGTTCCCAGACCACATGCTTTGTGTGTAAGTAAAATGTCTTTCCATGCATTGCAAAGCAAAGGTTTCATCCCTTCCCTCCCCCTCATTATCTTTTTTTAAGATTTTGTGAAATTACACAGTAGTAAAGGTGAGCTAGTAGGAAAACGAAAGAATTTCTCTTTGCCGTTTTACTCCTTGCTAGTTTTATTTCTTGGCTTTGTTATAGCTGAATGGCATGTAAGATTCAAAGCCACTCATTTTTCATCATTGTCATTAGTGCATAGAGTGACTTCTTTTTGTTTCCTCCTGAGATAAGTTATCAAAATACATACTTTCCATGTTTTTATGCTACCTGCCAATCTAAAGGAAATTTGTGCTTTTAAATTCATCTGCTTTCTTTCCTGATGAGTACTAAAATTGAATTTAATCACTTTATGATGGCTGGTCTTCTGGGAAGGTGCAACTAGTGTTAGAAAAAGTATACAAAAGGCACTTTACATCACATAATATCACGTGCTTACTTTGGTTGGTCTAAAGCTGCCTCCACTGTTCCAGCTCTGAAAGACCTTCTCATGATGGCCCATGCTGAAATCTGGTATATAGCGCTACCCTGGAAATGATCATACTATAAGTACTTATTATACTTGTAAATGTAAAATCTCTACACCTACCTGAAAGGAGGTTGTGGTAAAGTGGGAGTTGGCCTCTGCTCCCATGTAACTAGTGATAGAACTAGAGGGAACAGCCTCAAGTTGCATCAGGAGACATTTAGGTTGGACATTAGGAAATATTACTTCTCCAGGAGAAAATCTGGAACGGGCTGCTCAGGGAGGTGGTGGAGTTCAAGAAATATTTAGACGTTGTACTGTGAGACATGGCTTAGTGGGAAATAGTGGTGACAGGTGAATAGTTGGAGTGGATGACTTTAGAGGTCTGTTCCAACCCTGGTGATTCTATGATTCTTATAATGTGTATATACTCCATACATGAATAACATCATTGCACATCACGCCCTCAAAAAGTGCTTGCCAAGGGTTGGGAAGCACTGCTGATCTTTTTCCTTGAGGATCTATGACATCTGCTTCAGAGGGTGTAGCAGTAGGTAATATATGTGAAAACATTGCTGTGCCACCTTTAGACTGGGGAGGAATCAAAAGTTACTTGTCCTCACTTTTTCCATTGCCAACAAGTAAGAAGCAGTTGTAGGTTTAACAGGTACAGAGGGAAATACACAAGTTAAAAAGCCAGAAGATCATTTAAAACAAAAATATACTGCTTCTCTCTGATCAAGTCCTGGGGGAGTTTGACTACCTCAGCACCCATATTTTATGCTTTGGCACATAGGATGGCTGTTTTGACCCAGAGACCCTCTGGCCAGTCTTGGGGACAGGAAACTGGGCTAAATAGACCTTTAAGTTGATCAGTAAGTACCTTCTTCTGATCCTTTGTACTCTTGATATCTTTTGGTTGCACATACATATTGTTTCTTAAAAAGCTGTTTCTTAAAAAGCTGTTTCTTGCACAAAGCTGGTGGACGGCCTTATAGCCAAAATGCAGTACAAGAATATGAACAAGCTCAGGCTAAGACCTGCAGCTGAACAACCATCAGCAAGTGGCACATTTCTTTTTTATGTAGAGAACACTGATCAGGCTCACAAACAGTCCCAGTAAGGGCTGATGATGTTACCAGCCTTTCAAGGTTATGCCAACATCAGGCACCCTTCCTCTTAATGCCTCTTTTCCCAGAAAGTAATTTATGTCTTTATGTCTCTATGTCTTGGAAGCTGCAGCTGTTCAGCACGGAGCTGTCAGCACTCACCTGGCTGTAGCCAGTGGGCATCATGCAAAGAATTGTCAGCAGAATCCAGAATTGGATAGTGATCCAGTGAATTCAGTACTGATAGTGATTGCAATAAGCTAAAACACACACTGCTTTGTTTTTCCATTATGACTGAATTCACATTAATTACATTATTCTGAACTGACTTTTAAAACTCAATAAATTTGATATATGAGTTGCTAAGGAAAAGTGTCCGTAGTTATTATGATTACTTTTCTAACAGTACACTTTGAAATTACTCATCAGCAGTGCTGAGTGCTCCTACATGAGGACCACTAATCAAATTGTCTGATTAGGTGAAATTCTAGTCATTCAGCAGTTTCCTCACGCCAATTTGCAATAATAATTTTTCCATCACTTCTGCTCGAGGAATCTCTCAAATGCTTCAGATATGATTTCATTTCTAAACTGACTGTATAATTAAATAATACAGTATAGCCAGCAGTAATCTTTCCTCAAATTTAAATGTAAATGTTACCAGTTACCAACAGGAGCCATAGAATAATTGTCTGTGGCTAATTATGTATTATGTCTAAAAAATGTTAACATTATGGTTGCAAACTCAAGCACTTACAAGTTGGGCAACGTCAGAATGAACGTTGCCCAGGCAACTTCCATTTTCCATCCATTTGCTTGCATGCATGTTACACTTTTTAATTGCACAATCATGCTGTTCTTTTTTTCCTCTTAAGTCCACTGCCTCATTCAGTAAACCAGTAATAAGCAAAGATTTCTTTTTATCTTCCTCATTAGGAGCATGCCTCTGAGCCTTATTTAATTCAGATTATTCCGGCCTTACATAGCATACATTTTTATTCATCTCTTCCTCTGTGTTTCTGTGATGCTCTGTCTGTGTCTGAGCACTATATTGAAAAGGGGTGTCTGTGAGTGTCAGGTTGCCTAATTTCCCATTTGGGCAGGGCTGGAGTTTAGCAATCCAGACTCCTGTGATAAGAATGCAGGCTACTTAAGTGATAAAAATTGAGGAATGCTGAGCATTTTTTAACGATTTATGAAGGAGGTACTGGACTGAAATGCTTGTACCATCAGCAGGCCTCTCTAAAACACATCCGTGAAGGTCCACAAGAAAAGAATTCATTCTCAAACAGGCACTTCTGTACACCCTAATAGCATCATCATTCTGTGGCGGTGGCTGTCGAGCATACAAAGTTGTTTGATGGCTGTGTATGCTTTTTCACACAAAACTGTCAATTACTTGTTAAATCACTGATTTTTATGAAGCAGCATTTCCCAGAGTTACTACTCCAAGTATTTCTGCTCCATACCTCCAGTGTACTTACACACAAATGCTCAGCTCTGCTGTAAAGGTGCTGAGCCTTGTAAAGGTGCTGAGATATTGCAGCAACCTGGCCAGTTACAATGAACATTTTGCTGGGAAAAGCTAGACAAACTTTGGCTCCAGTAGCTTGCTCAGCATGCTGAAGCCAGGGCATAGAATGCACTGAAATTCTTTGTCAATCTGATCATCTTTTTGCTTTCCTACAGTCTTTATACCCCACTCAACTTTTGCAAGAATAATGTGATGATTTCAACAGACTAGTCTTCCTCCTTGACCAAACCTGGACTCATCCTCATTGCAGCCCCATCTTGTATACTCAGGGAGGTATGGTCTTAAAGAAAAAAGAATATTTCGGAATTTATAGCAAAAAATAAAATAAAAATAAATAAAAATAAAAAAAATCCTTTGTTTTAAAATTTAAATTTAAAATCTACCTCCTGTGATAGAATAAGTGGTAGAATGTACCTTTTATGTAGTAAGAAACAGGCATGAAATGGGAAGCTTGTTTTTTCCCAGATCCTGTTTTAGGCACTACATCCATTTTTTAATGCCAAAGCCAACATTCATTTCAGCAGGTATATAGTTTAGTGCACATTTTGTTTTCTGATTTGTTGTTAAATGACTTTTTCCTTATTTGTTAGATAATTGCAGTTTACTCACAATATTTGTTAAGTTTTGTGGCAAGGAGTTAATAAACCGTGGGGAAAAGCAATGTTGAAACATGTTTATTCATTGTCCTAAATATGCTGTGTACATAAAAAGAAGGTGCATCTGCAAAACGTTGCATTTGCAGTAGCTTATTAAGCAAGAGAAATATTAACAGTGGCTAATTAAATTGAAGGATTAATTAATGAAATTGATTGATTCTGCTCTCTGAGAGCCACACGTTGTGTTTTGTATGTGATTAATGTAATGAGGCATAAAGCCTGCCATTGCACTTGGACACTCTTAAATCTCTCACCAAGAATTTATCTGTAGCTTTACATGCCAGCCCCTACTGCAGATCTCTCCTAATACCCTTCATGTTGTTTGAATTAGCAGATCTCATTGTCCACCAACTGGACTTCATTCACTTTTTCAGCCTTAAAGATGTTTTTCCAAGTGAATAAAAAATTCTTTCAGAACTTACGAGTGCAACTGAAATCCAGAGATGTCTGTAAGGTGGTGCTGGTGCACTCTGTGACCCGGTGATCCCTTGTGTGCTGTGTTCCTAATGGAGCTGAGGTTGTCATTTTTCTTAGCCCTAGAGACTGGAAGAGTTTGCAGTTTTGACAGCTAGAGTCACAGCGTTCACACTGTTATTAAGAAAATAAGGAAATAAAGTTTGTGCGTATGGGTGTCTTGGTATGGAACAGCATGACATAGCAGGAATCCAGCATGAAATGGGCTCAGTTGACAGTCAACATCACAATATCTTCCTACCCAATTCTCTATATTATTAAAACAAAACAGCTGCTAACTGAAAAATAATAATAATAATAGGAAGAATAATTTATTGCATCATTTTAATATACTTAAGTTGGTTAATGGAAGAAGGAAATGGAGAAAATGATCCAAGCCCATGTTCCAACCTGAAAGTAATTCCTGAAAAGATTTTCACTCTGCAGCCATCTGACCATTACTTTATACTGTGACAATGTCAGCTTGCTGTGTGACATCTTCAGCCAGTACACAGAGAACGGATAGCAAATGTTTAAAATTATAGCAGGTAAGGTGTGTTAGCGTGTTCTAAAAGCACAAAGAATTTCTTCATCTATATAGATAGATGAAAGCCAAAATAATTTTTACTGACAGACATTTCAGCTGCGATTGGATGAATGGAAATTGCTCAGCCTCAGACAAAAGCATTTAGAATATTCTTATGAGCAACACTTCGGCACTGATTTACAGTCAGCTGCTGTCTTCTGTGCAGGCGACAGAGGAACGCGCGGCCCGCCGGGCGCTGCTGTGTGCTGCGGCACTGAGGACCAGGCGCCGGCGTTTGCATCTCAGTGCATTCCTCTGAACTCAAAGAATTGTAACTTAACCAGACGTCAGCCCAAGCGTCTGCTTTCTAAACTGAAGCTGGGGCCCATCCAGGTCTCGTGGAAATAAAGTAGGATTTTCTGTCACAGGTTTTGGGCAAGGGTTCCATTTTTGGTGGAATCTTTTTGTTCCTTTGAGCTCTGAACACACACAAACACACACAGTAACTGTTTTAGTTACTGAGCCCCTAAACCTTCCAACTTGGTGCCTCCTAAATATTTAGGCACTGCTATTAGCAGAATTATTTCCCCAGAGTCCAATTTCTGGTTCTGTAAGTGCTTGCTAATTACACAGATTTTTGGTGAGATACCTCAGTGCTGTGCTAGCAGTTTCGGGAAGCAGGCTGTTCCATTTGCAATTCTCTTCCTATTAGCAAGTGAACGTGCTCTCTGTTTAGGGCTACTCATGGAAGAGTATTTATTTTTGAAAGTTATACCACATGTTCCTTATGCTTTGTTTGCACAGCTGTAAGAAAAGATAACTTAATGGGAAGAATAGTCTCTCAAACAAGAAAGAACTGTCTTCCAAGACGGCCATTTCACTTCCTTTGTAGCACAGCGGCGTGGGTGTAGGTTCATATTGGACACGCTTGTATGTCAGAAATTAAAATCAATGTTTTTCTTATTATGCAGCATAGAATAGATTTCACTTTGACAATACCTGCGGATCTGCTCTGTGTGACTGCACAAAAATGTAATTTAGTGACAGCTTGAAAAGCCATTTTGGTGTTACTAATTGTCATAAGTTTTCTGTAGGCAACCGTAGGAGGAGAACAAGAATTTCACACTGAAGGCAGCTGTGTAGATCTCTTATCATCTCTAAACAATAGGTTATTAAGTACAGTTTGTAATAAAAATAATTCAGTTTTACTTTAAAAGATACCTTTTTCTAAAGTGAAGAACATGAGTTCAGTAGCATGTTTTCTTCAAATAAGGCCTACAGATATGAAATAAAACTGATTTTAACACATTCCAGTGAAATAACTGAAGTTTAAAGAATAGATACGAGTGATTGCAAGCCAAGAGTGGAATGAAGTGAAACCATTTATAACCTGTGATGACAGCTCTGCCCTTGTGCATGAGGAGGAAAGGCTGTGTCCCAGAGAGCAGCCCGTCTGCAGCAGTCACTTTAACCCAGACACAGCTCTGACCATCAACAAGATCCTGGCAGTAAGGTCTCCTCCTGGCAAGGAGTATCGTGCAAAGATCAGAGCTACATTTTGGAAGGATAACCTAGGAAATAATTTTCTTTATTATTTATATTTACCCAGTTAAGCTGGGAGATGAAGGAAATGAGATTAGCTCACAAGGACTTGATGATTGGGAGATTTTTTGTTTAAATTTTCTAGGTGATTAAACTATATACGTGGGTTGGCATTAAGGATCAAGCCTGTCAAGAACAATTTATGTTTAAAACTGGCTTTTAAACAAGTAGCTCAAAGCAGCTATTTGCCTTGATTAATTCTGCTTTAGAACTTGAGATCTCATTGTCTCTTTCTTTCTTTGATTCAAGGAAAATGCATATTTCTGCTTTTTCAACTCCTACAGTTTTTTAGACCTGAAAGAACTCCTATACATTGAACGGAACATACAAAATAATACACAAGGTAAAGTACTTTGCACTAGGAAGAGAGATTGTGGCTCTCCAGAACAATGTTCTTCCAGAACAATTCCATTTGTGCAATGGTTTTACTTCTCACAAAATTTCAGCAAAGTATTATATATGGCTTCAATGTTCTACAGTTAATTGCAAAAACAATTTATGCAGGTTGAGTTCAGTTCTGAGATGCTTTTTTTAATAATAACTATTAGATTAATTTATATGGGGAGAGATATAAAATCTGATATAAATTAAGAGGAGGGAAGGCAGGTCTAGTCTAAACAGCACAAATCAGACCTTGTTTTGTCCATAGCTTAGGAGTTCATAGCCATGACACAGAATGATACCTTCACTTTCTGAGTAAATGTTAACATTTGAAAAAGCAAAATATTTCTTCAGCGGGGAAAATCCTTGGTAGTGGTGTTAATTCTCTTCTTCCTGATTTTCCAGGGCATTTAAAACAGCATGGCATAAATTTGTCTCCCCCTTTCTCCCCTCAAAATCTAGGGCAGAACGTTCTACTTCAATATCATCATTTTATATGTCAGGACAAAGAGACAGAGAGTTGGATATTCTCCTTAGGAAAGCTGACATCCACATCAGGTCCCCTGAAGGGTGGTGGCCTGACTTCAGTCCCCACTTGGGAGTCAGGTACTACTCTGGTTCTTTAGACTCAACCACCTGCTTGCCTCTCGTTATTATTTCCACAGTTTGGTTACAGACAGTGGCTGCCATTTCCTTGCATGGTACTGTCTTGGATACATCAGTACCCATCTTTTTAGATAATTGTCTCCAAAACATTAGTTTTATTCAAGGCAGCAGTAGTTTCTTCTGAGAGAAATAAGGTGAAAGTAATTTGGCTTGATTAGAGAGAGGGGCTCAGGGCAGTTTTCATTCACTTCAGAGCTCAGTTCATATCCAGTTCATATCCTTCATACTTTCCCATGGCTTCTGAGACAGAATCTGTGAGGTGGGGCTTCCTGCTGGCTGCCTCTCAGATCCTACTTGTGAGAGGACCACAAAAGCATTTTTCTGCTAGCACAACTGCAGGGTGCTGAGATGAGGAGGCATCACCACAGCGTATCTCAGTTTCTGAGGAGCTGCACTGTGCAGCTCTGACAATCTGACATCGCTTCCTGACCTTGCAGGTGTGGTTGCTCATGAGGTACCCTATTGGGTGCCAAGGCTAAGATACTGCATTTTGCAACGTCACACAGGTTTCTTAAAAGAAGCGAAGTGCCAGGTGCTCTGAGTTTGGTATTGTAAAACCATTCTGGCTTCTTTGAACAACCCTCTCCTATTTGTTTGGCTCATGTAGGTGATTTGAAAGCCTAAAAGCTGTTGTTGCCCTTTCCCAGCTTGGGTTATTTTCATTAAAGAAGAAATCAATGATAGCCAATATTTTTTTTGACAGTTTGGCAGCCTTAGGCATGTTTGGTAATGTCTTTGCTTACAAAGCTAAGCCTAGCAGTCTTATCAAACACCAGCTTATCCAGTCTTTGTGGTTTTCTTGTCATTGTTGAGTTTAGGGATTTTTTTTGTTTTTGTTTTTGTCTTTGTTTTTCTGACAGCATCTTTCTTTTCCCTCTGGATATTGCTTTTTCCCCATTTTAAGGCCTCTTAATTTATAATTCCATAAAACTGTTTTATCTTCATTGCCTGTACCTTGGGTTGTTCCTATTACTTCACTATTCAGACTCTAAGGAAAGGTTTAATTCTTCTTTATATTTATTTCAAAGGGAGAGCAGCTTTCATGCCTATCAGTGTGCCATAGACTCTCACCTCTGCCAGAGCAATGGGCAGAAGTTGCTAGTAGTAATGTTTGTGAAAGCTTTTGAAATTAAATCATTAAACAGGAAGGTCGCTGAACTTCCTGAACAATTCACAGTCAAAATCAATTAACTAATTAATGAGACTTTTTACTTTGACTCTCAAAGAATTTTAGGATCTTCATTCAATCCAGTCACAAATGTTGGCCAACTGTGGTTTACTTGACTACATGATAGTACTTCATAAGCATCTGCACTTGATGTGCTTTGACCCAAACATTAACAGAGGTGACAACGCTTCTGAAGAAGAAAAAGATCAGCAGAAATACCGTTTTAATATAAAATCTCAACAGAGTTGTCTGTGTTGACCATGACTATGAGAACACCATGGGGTCTGGAAAGAACCTAAAAAGCTGATGCAGGCCATCCTTTTAAGATGCATGCCAGATTCAACTTGGCTTAGATTGTTCCAGCGTATTTAATTAATCTGTGATGAAAAATCTCTGATGTTGTAGACCTCACATGACCTCATCAGCCTCCCCAGGCAGTCTATTCCTCTGTTCTCACAGCCCCAGACTTTCTTGGTACAATTTTTTTTCCATGTCCTCTCTTCTTCAAACTGGTTCTATTGTAAGAGGGAAGGTAGAAGAATTAAATGAAGTTATTTGGGTGGTAGAAAAAAGCACTTTGTATGGATGCGGCTCTTTCTGGCAAAGCTGAGTTTCCGCAGGTGCCACTTCAGTCTGAGAGTCTGGAATCATCTCTTCCAGCTAAAAGCACAAGTGTCTAAATTGACATAGCTGTCACATCAAAACGCCATCAGAACGTATCTGACCTAAGCACACACTCATGTAGTGTCAAGGCGCTGCATTCTTTGCTCCACACAGACATTAACCTGATTTTAATCTGGGAGAAGTTCTGGGTTAATGTCCCAGAAGAAGTGAGAGTGGCAAGTTCCTTTTGCTGGACTCCTGTCATTGTACCAATGGCCTAGGAATTTACTGGATGATACTTCAAGTAAATGCGTGTTCATAACATGTGCATGACATTACTGGCCACAGACAATGAAGCAGAATTAAATTGTACTCACATGTAAATTTCTCAAGAGGATATTCCTGGCCAGGCCTAGATCCATCAGGATTTAGGAGATCTGGAGTTATTCTTCCTACTGTGAATGCAGTGTTTCCTTCTTTTCAGCTCTGGCTGAAGGGATTCTTAGACAGCATTTTTGAAGGATGTGTGGTTACACGCCATGTAGATGTCAGAAATAGGGCTTTTCAATGCACAATTCTTGTCACTGTAGTTCAGTGGCTGCCATAAATTTTCATATCTGGATATACCAGTGTCCACATCTGTTTGCCTTGTGTAATAACACAAGGTTTCAGAACACATGCTTGCATTTCAGAACACCATGCTTATCTTACTCCTTCACCATGCCCATTATATATGAGAAGAAGCATTCCCTCTTCTGTGGGTTTCCTGAAGCATTTTGTATCTGCATATCTTCATGTCAGAAAACCAATACCAAAGGAAAATAGGGTGATGCCCTTTACACTGACATCAAGGGTACATTTGTTTTTCTCACATAAGATTGAGTTGAACTCATTAAATTGTGGTAATGTGCATTTACAGCAATTTTACAGCTGAAATATGCCCATGTTTTCTGAGTTCTCATGTTGTGGTCTCAGCATGTCCACTAGTACACATTTTCCTGTTCTCTTTTTAAAAGCTGGCAAACATTTATAAAGATGTTAATGTTTTTAAGAGCTCCCAGTCTTTGGAAATTCACCTGGGTCAGACTTGAGGTTATGACTCAGAGGTTTCTGAAGCTATGTTGATGGAAAAAATCATGGGTCTCTACCTTAGAGTATACATTATCACCACAGTAGAGATCTGGAAACTGACAGTTCAACATCTGGAACAATATCCCTACCAAACCTAGGAAACTATGTTTGAACCACATTTAGCCACTTAGAAACCATGAGAGAGTTCTGTTGACTTGTAGAGCTCAGCAACAACAATAATCACTCAGTGCTCTATTTTTAAGTGTTTTTACATATCGTCAGCTGGTTTAAGTAAGCGTCGTCAATGAAAAAAAGCTTTTTAAAAATTCTAGAGAATTTGGATACATATCAATGAAGTTTTTAAGCCAAAAGAAAAGAAAGAAAGAAAGAAAGAAAGAAATTCAGGCAGATCAGTTTTGTTGGTCCTAGCATTGTATGTAATGAGCATTTAATTATCCTTCTAAACATACTGTAGATGTAGATGTAGAGTTTTTTAGAGTATTTCTTATTTATTTATGTTTTAGAGCTTAGGACTGTTCTTGATAAGTGGAGGTTATCCTTTCCAGGTATTACTGTCATCATGGTATCATTTACATCTGTGACCTCAATGTAGGGCAGATTTTGCTAAAATGCTTCAATATATTAAGGTAGAAAGCAGCCTTCTCCATTAGTGCTTTATTTTATCTTCAGCTTCAGGATGTTAGCTGAGTTCTTCTTAAGACACCCACAAAATACTCAAACTAAAACAAAAGCAGTGTAGACATTCTCGTAATTTATTTCTGAGAGCTATTTTAGGATGAATTTGTGGGCTATTCGGTGGGCTATCTAGTGGCCAGCTTTCCCAGTGTGTTTGATAATGGTATCACAAAGTAGCATACTTCACAGGATCATTTCTAAATTTTGCTGTATTTTCAAGAAGGCAAGTTAGTTTGCATGTGTTTTTTTCTTCTAACAGTTGTTACTGGGGAAACAGGTGAGAATTCATCAGGGCATCAGTACACAGTGAATCCATAGGTGTGATATTAAGTTATGTGAAAATCATTTCTGTTACGTAGTAAATGTCACACCATCACTGTCTGTATCATAACCATTTCAGGATTTCAGAAAAATAGTCTGGTGTTGTTAATTGAGATTGCCTAATTACAATGATCATGAGCTGTGGTTATTTCTTCAGGTGGAGCCAGTTCTGATTCCCTTAATCATGGAAAGATACTTCTAACTATAACAAGACCTATACTATAGGTCTAAACTACTAAAACTATAGACAAGAGTTTTCTGAAGAACTAAATAACACATCTTAACAAAGTAGGTTTTGCATCACTGTTGCTTGTTTGGTAGGATCTCCAAGCATCAACATGTCATCCTGGTGAAATCTGTTCTGCTCTCTTGCCACCTGTTGGTTACTACTGAAGTGTGAGAGACAAACAATCTTCTGAAAAACAACCAAGTACATGGCTCATCCAGAAACCATTAATTAAAAAAAAAAAAAAAATGAAGAGGAAAAAGAAATAATAATACACAAAATGCTGAAGTATTTTATCTTTTTGTTTGTTTGTTTTTATTATTTTCAGTCTTGGAATTGAACCAAGTGATTATTCCCACTTATGGAACTGTGCCAGATCAGCAAAACCTTCATGCTCCGGAATGGGTGGGTACTTCTTTACTTTAACTATGGCTACAGATAGTTTTTCTCTTATGTAGGGCCTTAACAGTGGATTCCAACAGAATGGGATGCCACTGCATTTGCAGCACAGCCAGTTCATTTGTGTGACTATGCTACATCTCTGCTTCCCTAAAGATACCTGCAGGTGTAAGGCTGCAAGTTGACACAGTCACTGAGCACAATTAAAAGTGACAAGTCATTAGATCAGTGACAAATATATATTGCTATATATATTACTGTAAACTGACACACACGCACTTCCTTTCTGTATATGATTTTGTGTCTGCGTGTACAGGATTTCTGTGTGCTTGTACAAGGATAAATATATGAATACACCCTACATATAAACATACATACTCTATAAATTCAGACACGCCCAGGTATTAGTTGGCCAGTGTGAGTTCAGGGCTTTTTTCAGAGAAAGCTGGGAAGCAGCAGAGACCGCGGTGTCAAAAAAGGAAAAAGAACTGGAGGTTTCTATTCCCTGTATCCAGAGTTCAATTTCCCCAACAAACCTAATGTTTTCTTCAGCCATCAGGCTTCTGGCCCTAGCTGAAGATCTCCTGCATCAGATACCATTTATCTTTAAGGTCTGGCCTGCTGACCCTAGCGAGCCCTGACGCTGAGTGTGCCATGGCACATGCTTTGACAACCTGATGCCCATCTGGCATGTTGAGTCCGATTTCATTTTTTACCCTAGTGCAATACTAGTGCAGTTTGCAGTTGCACAGGGATATAGATATAAGCCTGGACTCAAATAGCTGTAAAATCATATACCTATTATAAAGCTATTGGTGTTACTCCATACAAACAAGCTTTGTGTTTCATTGCTGTAATGGCAGAAGTCATTGTCATTGGATTTAGGCGTGCATAGGCTGTCGTATGTATTCAGGCTACCTTTACAAGTGGATCAGTGTTAAAGGAGGACAAAGATTAAAGAAACAGGTTAAACATTGCCAAGAATTGCTTTCTGGACTAATTAATTTTGAGCATCTAAGAGCTGGTCATGGTTTTCACATATGGGAATCCATTCAAGAAACTGCTGCAATGGTACCATAAAGTAATGACATCTAGAGCTGGTTCTCAGTCAGCCTTGTCCAAGATATTGACATATAAGCTACTGCCTATTTACAAGTAAACAAAACAACCTGTGCTTTTTTCTCATCATCATCAACTAAATAGTATTCAAGGAATGACAGCCTGCTACTGCTGCTACCAGCTATCCCAGTAGTTTGCAGAGGAAGGCTATCATATGGGTGTGGAGAAACAGGTCCTGCTGATGTCTCTATATATGAGGAAATATTTTGTTTTCTTCATATATCTAAAACAGCATATAATGCAAGGGTCATGGTGGTTTTTCTCCTGCCTGTGATGTAGGAAACAAACACCAAATCCACAAGGAGTGAAGTATCCTTCTGTGAGCTAACCCTGCCTCTGAATACTCTTACAGGGTCTTCTTCATTTGATGCTGCTCCAGGCTCTGGAAAATAATATTTAATCTTTATCTGAAGGAGGAAATGGAATCAAGACCTTCCATTTCCTAACTGAGGGCCCTGACAAGGATGTTATAAAAATCCATCTGAGGATTTCTTTGTGGTTCAATGATTATCCTTTTTTATGTCTTTATATGAAATGAGCTAGCATCAGAACAAACAATGCTATGTACCTTGTGGTTAGAATGCTCTTCACTGAGCATTCAAGGTAGAGTTTATTTTTATTTCTACTAAAAATCAACTGCCAAAGTCAATTTTATTTTTAGTTCCTCATGTTGACCAGCACTTGTCATTTCTGTTCAGTTTTAGCAGAATCTTTTCCACACTGCTCATTCCATGTTACAACCTGCAGGGCAGTTTCAGTGACCAAAACAGTTGAATAAAATTCAGTTCCACCAAGCCTGCTCATGAAGTAGATGTATGCTGCTTCATACAGGTGTAGCTAGAAAGGGAAACTAAATAGGAAACCTAGCCTTTAACTATTGCATAGAAAGAAGTGTTCTACCAATTGTCTGAACTTACATTATGTTTTCTAGCTGGGTGTACTTCGTGAAATTGATCCAGCAGGGTTGTACACATGGCAGAAAATTGCAGGAAAAGTATTAGAGGTCTTATGTAGAGAATCTGAATGTGGTCCCAGGTAGTTGGGTTTTACCCTGACTGTACTATAGAGCTTTTGTGCAAGACTTGTAAGATTGTGTACATCCAGCTTTTTGTCTATTTGCAGAGTGTCAAAGGGGAGTGCCTGTGGTTTGTTTGCATTAGCACAGTGTGGTCATATATGGGCCTGAGGATATTCCTCTCCAAAGAGGGAGCCTTTGCCAAGCACTCTAGAAAACCCAGTGTCTTATGGAATTCCAGATTCAGGAGCCAGGCAGCAGTTTTGACTAAGATTCCTCAGTGATCCATACAATCACTGTTAAATTAGGATTATACTGTTCGATTCTCTCCAGAGAGATCTTGTGAAAATTGATTTCTTAATACTTGTATGAATAGAATATTGAGATTATAGAAGGAGAATACCACAGAAATATAAGAAAATCTCCATTTTAGGTGTTCAGACTACTTAGATGAAGTATAACAAAAAGGCATTGAATAAAGAAGACAGCAAAGAGTGTAACAGTATGTGGCTTTGCAGTCAAACCATGTGTCATACGCAGTGTATAAGGATGACAGAGTTACATAGACAGCCTTCATCTAAGCTCTTCCCAGCTCTCAGATGTTTTGCTTTGCAGCTCTAGCTGCTCCATAGATGGATAGCTTGAATTTGGATTTGATAGTAAACACAGTTCTGAGATTCAGCATGTGCAGAGGGAATTCTTTGCCATTAACTGCTTCCCAGCTGCGTTAATGCTGTTCCTCAGACATGATTTCCACAGCAGAAAGGCTTCAGCGAATTCTGATCAAGTGCTGGATGTTCCTGCATCCAGAAAAGGACAGGTGCTGAAAAATATGTTTTCAGGGGAGTGCTGTCTTTGCTTTCATCAGAAGTGAGGGCACATGGTCTGTCTGTAGGCAGGAGGAGCTGGGAATCTTCCCGCAACCAGCAGCTGTATGTGGGCTCAGGCAGAAAGTCCAGTGGGTGTCTCATCAAAAGTTAGCTCTGGAGTTGAGGCTTCCCAATTTCTTCGCATATTAAGGTACTGAGAAAAGCATCTTCTGATTCAGAACTTGCTAATAATCTCGCTGTTACTAAAGACAGAACTGAAACAGTCCTTTGTTGTTATAAGCAAATATGAGTCATGAGGAAGAATGCTGAATGCACAGCAGTTATTGCCCCATGGAGGCACATACCAACATTAGTTTCTCCTGGTGTGCAAATGAACTTATAACCTGCAGAAGCAAATGCTTACATTGGTCTTGGTGTCACAGCAGATGTCTCTAGTGGTCACTCAGAATAGAAAGTAATTAAACATCATATTATGTAGCTGTGATAATAATTAAGACTTCACATTTCTGTAACATTTTCACCAGAGGAGCTCAAAGCACTGTACAAATAATGATGTTTCACTACATCCAGATCATATTATGCATTTCCTTTTTAAATACGTGATTGGAAGAGAAGTATCCTTAGGTCTGTGGAGAGAAGGGCAGCACCGTGACATTTCCACCAAGACCAAACCCACTACTGCCATGCAGGCTGCAGTGCCCTGCCAGGTGGGTTGTGTGCTGGAGGGCTCTGTGCTGGGACTGGATTACATGGTCATGCTCTGCTCACTTGTCCCAGCACTGGTTTACCTCCTGCCACGCTGCAAGAACCTGTTTGGAGGTTCTGTGAAAACTATGTGATATTGCAGACAAGTGGTTTAAACCTCAGTAATGATTAGTTTGCCTAACTATGACAAACATACCAAGGGCTCACATGGACTAAATAAAGGACTTCTTTTCTCCTTCCAATCCTGCCTTTCTTGCAGAAACTCTTTTTTTAAATTTAAAAACAAACAAACAAACAATTTACAATACTGTGCTTGTTCAGGATGTAGTAAGTAATAAAAAATATTTTCAGTTCCCATTCCACCTATTTTTTCAATATCTAAAGGGGAGCTACAGGAAAGAAGGGGATGGACTCTTTAACAGGGTCTGTGATAATAGAACAAAGGGAAATGGCTTCAAGCTTAAAGAGGGTAGATTTAGATTGGATATAAGGAAAAAGTCTTTTACAGGTGAGGCACTGGAACAGATTGCCTAGAGATGTGGTTGAAACTCAGTCCCTGGAGACTTTCAGGGCTAGGCTGGATCAGGCTCTGGGCAACCTGATCTAGCTGTGCATGTCTCTGTTCATTGCAGGGGAGTTGGACTCGATGGCCTTCAGAGGCCCCTTCCAGCTCTAAGGATTCTATGATTTTTCTTCATTCCTGTCTCTGTGCTGCCCTTCCCACCATTACCCCACTGTTTAACAGTGCAATGCCCTGAGGAAGCTGAAGAAGCTAAGACAGTTTCTGTACAATGCCACTTTTTCTGCACTGTTGCTGCTGAGGAGAGTTCAGGTCTCCTTTATCAGCTACTGCAGCATCACACGTAACTATGGCTACAGGAGCAGGCTCAGGAGTCAGGCACGGCAGCTCCCTTGGGCACAGCCATCCTGGTTACACGTGAGGAATCCTGAGAAGCTCAGGGGCTTAGGGCCAGTTCCACCACTGGGGTTTGGTCACTCAGTCTGGGGCACGAAGATGCTGGGAGCCGGGGGCAAAGAGCTCTGTGCTCTTTGCCTGTGTGGCAAGGCTGGCTGGGCTGGGCCTGGGCCTTCATGGCTTTTGCACATCTGTCAGCACGGTGCCTCACAGCCCTGAGTCCCACCGTGCTGGCTGGGAGCACCACGGCACCACGGCTGTGAAACAGCACTTTTGCCACTGTATGTAATGTCTGCACTATACACATTTCTGGGCTTTTTGTTGCTGCAGACCACCACTAAACTTGTCCCTTGGAGCCATTATCCACTGATCCATATCCTGATGTGACCTGAAGCACAGAGGTGCACTTCCTTCACTTTGCTGGCCTCACTGCCTCTAGGCTGGCTCCCACAGAGGTACCCAAAGTGTTTCAGATTCCTCCTGCTAATAAAGCAGAGTGGCTCCCTGTCTCTCTGGTGGCAGTGATTGTACAGCACTCTGCAAATTACTAAATATAATCATTACTTTACAGCTAAAGATCTTTTTTGTGTATTTATTAATGCTGTTAATCAATATTAACCTGCTATCCACTTAAGTATCATTATAATGTTAAGGTGCACAACCAGTTGTCTCCCTCAGTACTTAAAATGATTAGACTGAGGCTAAGAAAATTAGAAAGTGCTGTAAATAGAGCCCATATTTACTTCTTCCAGAACAAAGAAGTATCAATGGACCTGTTCATTATTTTCAGTGATAATGTTCTGCTGATACTTAAGCAAAATTATGGATAGGAATTTTAGCCTCCATTAACTTGTGCGTGTGTGTGTGCACAAGTTGTATGCATTTGCCTGATAATATTTGTAATATTGTCAAATAATATTACATATTAAAAAAAAAACAAACAAACACTGTCTCCAAGGAATTATTAACTTCAGTGTATAGCACATCTTTTTGGTTTCCAGCCCTGTTTCTCCCCCAGTAATCACATTGAATAATATATGATTTTTCATTACAAACTATCCAGTAGGGATTACAAGACATACCACACATCTGAGTTAATGTGACTGTCAGAACCTTAACCATTGCATTCCCTTTCGTGTTTTACTTCTTAGTTTTTATTGCACAACATTAAATGTTATGTTACAAATGATTTGTATGGGTCTTAATCTTATCTCTTAATTATTCAGGCTTAACGAGTCAATTCTTTATCACTTTGTTGTGATATAAAACATTTATTGATAGATCAATAGGACAATGGAAATTATGTTGAAGAAGTTAGCTTCATGGGTATGAACTTTTGTCTGTCCGGGTTCGTGCAGTCCACTACTGATAAATCTTTCAGCTATATTCAATAATATATGCCTGTAGTTTGATGATATGTATTGATATATATTGATATATATTGATGATATGCAGCTTGATTGATAAGTAGAAAAGTATGTTTATAGTAACATGCATAAACTTACGTCCACGGAAACATGTATGTAAGCAAATTCATGGGTCAGGATACTGATTACTGGGAATTCTCTGCAGCTGGTTGTTGCCATTCTAGTTAAGCCAGTTATTGCTGAGTTACACACTGGCTGTAAATGCTTGAAAGTGACTAGGTTTAAAGGAAAAATACTCAGTGAAGTTATACAATCACAAATTAGGAAAAGCTTGATCCTACATTTGCTGTTTGCTATTTTGTTCTTTTCTATCCTGTGCACAGGTCATATAGGAAGAATAACTTTAAAATGTAACAAAAGACTTGAAATCTCTTAATACTTCTATGCTTCGAAGTGCTTAAATTGCACAGCTAGACTCTTTCACTTTAGACGAAAGTTACAAGGCTGCTGTTTCTAAAATTTAATCGGACCTCTTCCTCTTTTGAATATCCTTCTGGTTTGGACACTGGTAACACTTCCCCTTGTTATTCACTGTCATAAGTTTGGGCTCTGAATTTCCAGTATTGCAACACAGGGCAATTTCAGCCAGGAACAGAGCCTGCTGGGTTCCCAGCAGAGCACAGGGGCTGCAGGGGATGTTTTTGGGGTCCAGCTGTCTTTGGCCCTTGTGCCTTTTTACCTTGTGATTTTTTTACCTCCATTCACACCACATTCAGACTCAGTGGTGCCTGGGCTCCATGTGCTCCCAGTGCAGCACATAGGTTTTTCTCAGGCTCATCACTGTCCAGCCCCATTTGCAGCCCTGAAGCTAGTGAGAAGCATCAGCACTGCAGCCAAGCAAGTTAGCAGCTCTGTGTGTAACAAGGGCATCAGGTCACCATGCTTTTCCTGACTGTATCTCTCCTGAGCACAGCATGTGGTGCTCATGCTCAGAGTACGAGGAGTGGCAGATAACTCCAGATGAGAGACATACAGAAGTGTCCACCTGGGAACAACATGTCTTAAGCTCTCACTGCAGAGAGATCTAGAGTGTCTAAGCATTGGTATGCAGTGCTACTTTACACTGCCTTTACTTTAGCCTATAGTCACCAGAGTCTAAGGGATAATTCTGCTGATCAAACATAATAATCTATATTGTTCCATTACTATGAATTATTTGTAGGTATTGGGTACTGAGTTAACTGTTTTATAATTTCCCAGTTGTAATTTATTTTTAATGGGAATGCTTAGAGAAATTTTCAAGGCAGACTTTCTGATAAGGGCATTTGCCCTGTTTTGGACACGGTCTGTTTCTTTTGTCAGCCCCAGCAGACAAACATAAAGAAAGTTCATAGAATCATAGAATTATTAAAGTTGGAAAAGACCTCTAAGATCATCAAGTCCAACCATCCACCTACCACCAACACTGCCCACTAAATCATGTTCAAAAGTACTACATCTACCCTTACCTTAAACACCTCCAGGGACAGTGACACCTCCATTTCTCCACACAGCCTGTTCCAATGCCTAACCACTCTTTCCTCTTGGTTGTGTTTTAAATGAGACCCAAAATGGTAGCAGCAGGCTAAGTGTTACACCTTTGCAAGTCTTTAGTTGGAAGAAGTGTCACAAGAATCAAGGCTATTTGCTCAATGGGACTACTCCAACTCCAGTTCTCATGAATATAAAAATTTTCATCTGTGACTTGCTTTGGGCAGCAGAGATGCTCAGTGCTGTTGTGGTCCATCGATGCCATATGAAAGCTTAAAGCATTTCTTCTATACGATTACAGTGTGCATCTGTCTGTTGATTTGGTGGCTGTCTATGGATGTTTCCTGAGTGCTAGGCTAGGCTATGAAACCAATACGTGACGTATCTGTATGTAGTCACAAAGCTCTTAGCAGATGTTCTAACCAAGAATCTGCTCAAACTGATGAAGCAAATAAGTTAACAGAACATCTTTGTATATACAACAAAAAGTGCTGAATCTAAAGTCCCCTCCGTTCATTTAAAATCTGTAGATTTTGTCTAAATTATGGAGAGATGCATTTTGGTCAGCTGTTTTGACTGAGCCAATAAACAGTAACAAAATACAGTCTACAGAGAGAGGTCTAGAATAAAACTCATAGGGAAAATATTATTTGGAAAAACTGCTGTCTTGTTGCTAAAATGCCATCTGCCCCTTGGAACTGGGGTGCTCCTGACAGACTATTGCCATTCTTGTTGATTTTACCATCACTGAAAAGAAAACAATTCAAGCTGCAGGTGGGGAGACTCTGAGAACACATTTCCCTAATTTTCATCTGTGGACCAGGCATCCCAGAGTTCCCAAAAATGTATTCTGGGTGGCTGATATGCCTGCCACCCCTCATGCAGTTTGGTCTTCATTGACAGAGAGATTTCAGCGAGATTAAATCTGGGAATCTTTTCAGTGAACCCAAAGGCACAATATGTTCTTGAAATTCTTTTGGGGCATTTTGCTGGTCTGGCCATCCTGCATGTCAAGCCCTCTGGAAGGGCTTCTCAACAGTTTTGCATGGGAGTCTTGCTGGCTTTGGAGCTTTTACCATCTCTAATGCAATGCTGAGTCCTTCTTCAGACATTTGATATCCACTAACATTAGTGGCACTACACATATTAATATCATGTATGGATCTGGCCAAGTATCTTGGAGTTTGCTACTCACTGCATAACATGACAACACTGATAACATTACAATTATGTATTAACGGAGAGGAGGGGTTGTAAAATGTGATAGCGCCCACAGAGTACTCAAACTACAAGACCATTACTACAAAAACATTCATGAATATTCAGGTTTCACCATCATCAATGTCTCTGTATTGTTATACACACAAAATAACACATTAAGATGTTATTAGTGGATATGACAATCTTTTCTACTTTACTCTGGGGACTAGATAATGGCTTATGGATATATTAATCCTTTTGATTTGTGCTTATATTTTAACATGATGGATGTGTGGTATTCAACAATGTGTTCTGCTTGCTGAGATTTTGTTAATAAAAAGGGAAAAATAAATTCACATAGGATGTGTCCATTTTGAGAGCACATCTGCAGCCTGACCGTGTTCTTTATTCTCTGGGCAATTATTGTTTTGAACGTTAGCATGCATTAAGTGTTTTTTGTTGTTGTTTTTTTTAATTGCAGAGATGCATAAACTTCCAGCAGGTACAGGGACAGATGGGAACACGCTAATTCTGAGACTCCCATCAGGAGACAACATATCTTGTAGACAGAATATTGTATCATGACAGCATACAAATTACTTGACAGATGCGTTATTCAGATGCAGTGCTACATCCCAGTGCTCCTCCCATTGCCAAAAGCTAATATACCATTTTAAAGAAGAAAATTAGGTTAAAGTTCTGCTGTCTTTATATCATGAAGAGATCTGCCAAACTCATCAGGATGATTTTTTTTTTCCAATTTACTCAATACTAATTGTGATTCACTTTGAACTCCTTACTATATGTGTGTAATACACAATAATGAATAATGAATTTCTCTTTTCACTGAATTTCTGTGTAACAGGAAGTAAGTAAGGAAGCAATTAGTAAAATTCTTCAAATTACCCTAACCTATCTGCCTTACAGGCTGATTTTGATAATAAGCCTGACTCCTTGTTCTTCAGCGATGGGCAGCGAAGAATTGACTTCGTTTTGGTATATGAAGATGAAACAAAAATGACTCATAAGAAGAGTAATCATAAAAAACAAAAGGTAAGGGTTTTTTTTTTATGAATCTGAACATCTGTTGGGTGCTGGAGCAGTGAGCATAAAGGACAGTGCCCTTAACCAGAATGGCAGTTGCATTGCCCTGCTGTGGGAGTACTCCTGTGAGACAAGCTCATAAATCCAGCACTGTGTCCATCAGCATGTGCTGGGGGACCTCAGAGCATGCTCCTTGGAGGGAACCCTTCAGGAGGTGTGAGCAGAAAAATACTGGAATCAGGATCCCAGTTAGAGATAGACACCAAGATCTTCAGACTAGGGCAGTTTTCTTTTTTTATATCTGTAGTGCTTGAATTAGGCCCCCAATGAACTTTGGTATTAAAATCAGAGTATTCAGGATAAGCAAGGAAGAACCAGCTGACTGAGTGCTCCAAATGACAAGTTAAATACATAGCTGCTGACATTTTGTCCAGTGAAGTACCTGAGTTATTTATGGGGAATACCTGTCACTTTGCCATCAGAATTTCTCCAAGTACCGCTCTTTTCCATGATGCTTCAGCAGTTTGACCCTCTATAAAGACCCTTCAAAAAAACTTACTCAAGCAAATAATTGCATGATGCTTCTTAGCAAATGTGAACAGCAACCATGAATATTTTTTAATGTTATTTTTTAATTATTTTGATAATAAGCCATAAAAATGGCTTCAGATGCAGCATGACTGAGCTTTTGAAAATGCAGGCTGCCTGAGAAATATGCACCCGCTGAATGGTAGTTCCCTTGGAATTTGCACTCTCCCACCCACCACTGTCTTCTCTGATTTAGCAGTTCTCCATGTTCCAGCAGCCTCTGGTAGAGGCAGGCAGGGACAGAAACACCAATGAAAGGAGCTCATATACAAACAACGATTAGAGAACAGAAGAGTAGGAGTAAAAAGGCCATAGCTAAACTGGTTTATATTCCTTACGCAGTGTTGTCATTGGCACTGTCAGGGCAGCTGTAAGAAATGTGGTTAGTAGAGCTCAAGAGAGTCCTGCAGTGGGTGGATGTTGAATTACACATGTTCACAAGATTAGCGATAAAAATGAATTGAAAGAGGTAATTAGCAACAAAATCTGCCCCCTTGGAAACCACTGTTTTTATCAATTAGCATTTTAAATTTGTTTGTTTAGCCATTACCCAGATGTATACAAAAACATGAGTGTATTTTCTAAATGGGGAACAGTGAAAAAGTATTTTTAGTGCTGCATGAATGTTAGAACAGTAGACAGATGTAAGCTGTGAAAAATTAGACCAGAAGATTGTGAGCAAATGCAGTGGGTTCATGCAGAAAGAGGTTGCTTTCAAAGGCCTAGGGCAAGTTCAGTGGTGGGCTGCCACAATGGTTAGGAGCTGGAGCACTTGTCTTGTGTGAAGAGGCTGAAGAAGCTGTGCTTATTCAGCTCGGAGAAGAAAGGATTTCAGGAGGATCTAACAGCAGCTCACTGCTATCTGAGGAACTATCCAGGAAGACAGAGTCAATTCTGTGCAGTGGTGCATAGGAGAAGGACAAAGGACAGCAGCATAGACTGAGGCAAGAGAGGTTCACAGTGATTGAAGATGAACTGTGGAGATGGCGGAACAGGCTCTGCAGTCCCCATCCTTTGAGCTTTTCAAGACCTGACCACGTGCTCCTAAGCAATGTGGTCTGAGCTAAGAATCGACCCTGCTTAGGGCAGGAGGTTGAGCTGGTGACTTCCTGAGGTCACTTCCAGCCTGAATTTCTGTGTGATCCTCTGATCCTAAGGTACAGCCAACACATAACCAAGGCAGCTCTCTATTTTCATCATGGCTTTCAGTATCATGACTCTTCATTTGATTGTGTTTTTATTTACGTTTTAGTGAAACCAAAGACTATTTTCAGTTACCTAACAAGTCTGCCATTGTGAGTCTGTAAGATTGCAAGGGATGGTGAAGATGTGTCAGAAGATGAATGCAGAATTGATAGCAATTGTTGCAGCTGGGATAGACACCTGAAGCCAGAGGGGCACTGAGGAAGGCATGGGCAAGAATTTTGATACTGGAAATACATATAGTGCTGAAAGCACAATAGAAAGCATAGAATACTGGGATGAAGACATGGCAATCATAGAGGATTTCCTAGAAAAACAGATACAAGTACGAAGCTGGAAAACTAATGAAGGAGTCCAAAGCTATAATGGAATAGATAAAATGTTCCACAAACTCAGGTACCTGAGGATGCTTAAAGGAAAGAGGAAGTAAAAAAATGATTTTGTTTGTTAACCCTAATAAAGATTGAAATGAATCACCTACTCATGACTAAATGTTTGTAATACAAATTGGAAATACTGACTCCCCCTCACCTTCCAGCACTTCACAGGTGTAATTAGTTTAGGAAGCATTTCAATTATCCACTGTTGAAGAAAACTTAAATAGGTAGAGATTTCCTAAATTCTCAGGATGGACAGGTGCAGGTCAGCTCCAGGTATGCAAGTACCTCAAAAATACAGAGGTATTTACTTTCACTTGAAGTCTGTTGCTGTGCAAGTGGAGGAAGCTGTGTTCCCATGAGAGAATAAACATTTTGGCCTATGACAGTTCTGAGAAAGTTGTAGAGATGATGTTGCTCAAGATATATACAGGTTTCATCCATGCTGACATTATTATTTGCTTGCTTGTTTTTTGGGGTGAGTGTTACGGTATTTCCCTCCTGCTCATGTGCTTCTTGAATCTGGCCTAAAGGAGGCAAAACTGAACTACTGAAATCATGGAAAATCATGGAAGCTACTAACATAATTTACAGATTCAAAGGTTAGCAGACAAGGTTCATATGTGCAACTCAGTTTGAGCTCCAAATCCTTTTAAATTATTTTACAATTACTTCTGCAAGCACAAAAAAAGCAAACTATCAGGAACAGATTCCAGAAACACTGCCTAGCCAGCAACTGTGATTCCAGCCCAAAGCATGTTTTTTAAACCTCACAGTTTTATGTACCGTATTTATCAAGATAGATTGCCATCAGAAGAGAAATTAAATATCAACATCTCTTCCAGAATGCTCCTAAATACCACTTTTATTTGTTGGGATCCTGAAGTAACTCATTGTGAAAGTTAAAAGGTCAATGCCAGACAGACAAACTCAAAATAAATTGGTGGAATATCATTCTAGTCCATCTGCTTTCCCCTAGCAGAAATAAACTGAAAAGCTATCAGTGACTTAAGTAGGAATGTAGACAATGTGGGCAAGGCTGGATAAGTTTGTCTTCTTAGGCAAACAATGAGCAGTTCCCACATCTAGATTTGTTTGGATTAGATAGCCAGAAACAAAAAGCATGAATAACTTTCAGCAAACCAATTGCACTTCTCCCTGATGTCTGGAGAGTGCCACACCCCTGGAGAAAGAACAATGTTTGGGGTTACACGAAGAGCAGTGGCTGGGTGCTGTTTTATGCTGTAATTTGACACGGTGAAAGATGGCAGGCTGAATACACCTGTGGTGTTCCCAGCCAGCCTACCCAGGAAGTTTGATAGCAAAGGTGAAAAAGACCTTTGAACACTGATATTGTTATAGGGAGCTTTGCTCAAAAAAAAAATCAAGAAAAATATGAGGTGGCATTGTTCTATCACTGCAGTCAAAGGAAGTGCTCCCTACAATTCGCAAAACAGAAAACCCTGTTAATGGTCTATTATCAATTTCCAGACTCTCTCATTAGTCTCCTCAGCTTGGCAAGACAATGGTCAGACACTGAAAGCACGTGGTGAGAAAGCAGCTCCCAAGGGCTAACCCTTATACGTGCCTGTAATTGCTGATAGGCATTTACACTATCCTTTCCCTTTCTTAAAATTATGTCTGATTATGTATCCTATATTGTCTCAGACAGTTGTCTTGCCACTTTTCAGTCATGAAAATCCATGTCAGTTTTACATTGGCAGCATTACCATAGCTATGTTGTTGTTAAAACTTAATCTTGCAAGTAGCTGAGCAAAATACGAGATACCAAAATGAAGTTGGAATAGTCTCCACAATCCAGCCAAATAAGACATTATATCTTTACACTGCATTCCCCAGTCAGCGCAAAACCACTGTAGGGTCCTTTGGGTAAAAGTCTAGTTTCTCCATAGATAATCACACAGATAATTCAATCATTTATATAAAATAGCAAAGCCCCTAATTAGCAGAAGTTCCCAGGGGCTTTATTTCTCACTGCTTGCATTAATGCATTATTAGAAATCTTAATATTGTCAACATTCCTCTAAGATTTTGAGGGCAAAATTAATTTGGGGAACTCCTCACCATAATCAATTATTAAAACAATCTGAATGGTAAGATAAATAATAATTTTTAAAAAAGCATTAGATTTATACAAATGTAAATCACTCAGCATCTGTCTTTGTTTAAGAAGACTTGAAACAGGTATCTGGCCCTATACCTTCTTTATTAGAAAAATGAAACAGAACTCAGGTTGAAATGTTTTCATGATTCGGTATTAATCACCTTAAAAAGAACAATGTGAATAAGGAAGATACAAAGAAGTAGAATTAAATGAATAATTTTCATCATGGTGGAAGAGTTAATAATAGAATGACAAATAACTCCTGTGTGGTACATATTTCAGTGATCAGGCAAAAGGACTGAGAGGAAATAATTATGTAGTTTGCTCAGAAGTCAAGATAACACGAACCTTTAACTCTGAGGAAAAGTGGAGAACACTATTACCCATGAAATGTTGACAAATGCAAAGAAAGATTGCTGTGAGGAAAAGCCTCATTCACATTTAATTGAGCACTCAATTCAAGAAAAAGACATTTCATGGGAAGCATACATGTTAAGGTACAGTTACATTGACACTATTTTATGTATTTACATATGTGTGATAAACTATAAATATGCATTGTATATATACAATATTACATACATAGGAAAAAAGCATAAAGATCATTATTAATAAAGAAGAGAATTAACAGGACATGGAGAAATGGAGAAATACTTCTGTGAAAAGTGTGGATTGAAAGATTTGGATCTCGCTGTTCCTAATCCATACAGAAAAGAACAAAAATGCAGAAAAATCTAAAACACGAAGGAAATATCTTTTTATAAAATATAGCATTAGCCGTTACGACCACTGCTGCAGGTAGATGCTGCAGTTGAGAACTATAAATTATTAATTTCAAGAATTGTTAGTTTTGGAAAAATGTATTTTCCAAAGATTTTCAACAGTCTTTAAACATCAAACAATAGTAGGAAATTTATATGGAGATAAAACTGACCCATTCCTGTGGAACTCCTGAAGACTTTTTCTCCTTTGCTGAATTGTCTCAGTTTTGCCCTCTAGATTAGATGGATCTTCATCCTGGTCCTGAAGACCAGTTTCCATATACTTATCAAAGTTTCAGAGACTTTCTAATTGCTTATTTATTGACTGTGGTCCTTTGCAACAAGACTGAATTTAAGCACGGACCTTAAGGTCACTGTTGTGATTGTAGAGAACCTGGCTATAGAAGCCGTTGGACCATTCTATCTTAAAGAAAGTTTCTGTACTGGGAGCATAGAATCCCTTAAGCACAGAGCATATAAGCAACCAAAAAAAAATTGTCCAATGGCATGAAGTTATCTATGGAGCAAAAGAATAATATATCAAAGTTACTTTGAGGACTGCACTGCATACCTAGCATTGCCTGATTCAGAAATAAAGCAGTGAGTCCCAATTTGTAAATGCTGTCTCCTTCTGAAGCGCTCACAGAGGTCTCCCTCCTCTCACAGCTTACCCACCCTTTTACCCACACTGATACTTTGATATGCAGTGTGTAGGCCCAGGAGTGCTGGCTGCCCTCAACTTCATAAACAAGTAGCTCCCTAGGGAACTATCTGGTTGATGTGGAATGCTCAAAGTGGAATGCTATACATGAATTTTTGGATTTTTTTCTAAATCACTTATGGAGTTCTATATTTTTTATTCTGGGGGTAGAGAAGCTGTTTGGGTTGTTTTTTTTTTTTTTTTTTTTTTTTTTTTTTTGAGGGAGGGGAGTTGCGTTTTTGAATAATCAAATTCATTTCAGATTTGAAATATCAGCCAGATGTGTTTCAGATTGTTTGTAACTGCCAGCCAAGTGCAGTTTCTGTGAGCTGAAATTTAAAGGATCTATGTATTTCAACTTTACTGAGGGAAACTTGTCATATCCTTCTGGGGACACTGAATACTCATAAGAAAGCACCACTGATCCCACAAATGTTACAGCTATCAGTTTCTTCCTTTAGGGCTGCTTATCTGTGGACTACAGTGTAGAGGGATCCTACAGTTTGAACCACTCTGTGAGCTCATATGATTACTGTGGAAGAAGAATAAGAAGAGATATAATGAGAAGGAAAGTGGTTATTGATTTTCATGAAAAATCCTTGAGAGAAAAAATATTGTTTAAAAGGCAGATTAATGGGGGAAGGGAGGCTGCCCTCAGTAGGTCACTTAATGCCTAAAGGCAGAGGAGGTCACAAGTTTCAGTGGTAATTGCTGTTAACTGTCAAAATTTGGGGCAAGCTTTTACCTCTGTAATGTTCTGTAGACTAAGAGAGTGAATTCTCCACAATTGCATTGGAGTGCAGTACTGCTCATCAGACAAAAAAAGCCTTTATCTAGCTTAGTAGGGAAAGCTGCACCTACCACCACAGCAGATGCCAAGTAGGTTGTGGAGATAGTGACCCAACAAGTCTTCATTTTGGGAGGCAATTCTGTTATCTTGTGCATACACTTTTGGAACAGATGCTTTACAGCTCCAATGCCTTTTAACAGAGGAAGAGACAAGTGTATGAATCAAACCTGATAAACAACGGCCTGCAACTTGAAGCAACACGATCGGTGAGTGCTCTTTCCTTTGCGTGCATTCTGTGCCTGAGAACACAAGCTGCCCCTGTGTGGATAAAGAACTGAATATATGAACTGACTGTTACATTTTTCTCCTCTTCTTGGATTCTAGGTTTTGGATGAAAAAACTATTTTTGTGAAAGTGCATGCACCTTGGGAAGTGCTATGCACATATGCTGAGGTCATGCACATCAAATTGCCTCTACAGCCCAATGACCTGAAAACTCGGGAGTCAGCTTTCAACTGGTTTACTAGATTCTTCAGCGTGGATGAAAATATTATCAAACCCGAGCAAGAATTTTTCACTGCTCCTTTTAAAAGGGAACATTTATCCAACTTTCATATTCAAGACAAAGACGCATTTTTCAATCCAGCAACAAGAAGCCGAATTGTAAGTCCGTGGAGTATTTACAGCTTTTAGACTTAAAAGGCAAAAAACATTTTAATAAAAACAGTGTAATCACCCTCATGAAAGCATCCTGAAAAACTGGAAAATATCGGGGATGCAACAGTTCTGTGTCATTTACAAAAAAAAATGGGGAATCTCAAAGGACAACAGTGTATACATCTGTCTCATTTCTGTTCCACTAGAATTTAAAGGGGGTTTCCTATGCCATGTATGATTAAATTTATCTGCATTGCTTACCCTTTCATAATCTGTATGTTGAAACACATACAGCCACTTACGATTACTTTCAGGTTGCAAGAGACACAAAATATCTTCTAAATTTTAGGTTCATTTTATCCTATCCCGTGTGAAATACGCGACCAAACAGAATGTAAAGAAGTTCGGCATTAACAAGTTACTGGACACCGGAATCTACAAAGCAGCATTTCCCCTTCATGATGTAAGTCCAGAACTTGCAGTAACAGTGTATATTTAGAAATAGAAGTCTGCAGATCAAGAGTGTGCTTTTGATAGTAAAAGATACAAGCCTTACTCACTGGTGTTTTTATCCACATGGTAGAATATGACATAGTCCATCTTAAGAGGAGTATCTCCAAAACTCTGTTTGTTAAAAATGTAGCTCCATGACTGAAACATGATATATTTTATTTAGGATATGTTAATCTTGTATTCTCTGGGAGATATAGGTCAGTAAAGTGCCCGGCTAACAGAGGAACCTGGGAGCACGAGACTGATGGTTCCCATGATGCACTCTATCATCATTTCTAAATAAGTTTTCACGTTTTTATACTACTTCATTTTCCAGTATAAAAATCCATACCAAATGTCAACATTTTAATCAAGATGTAGAACACAAGTCTTATCTGTGAGCAAAGACAAAGATACAATTGCATCTACACCCACACACCTCCTCCCCCATCAGAACCACTCGTCTGTGCCTGAGGTGTATTCTACTGAGAAGAAATTGAGAAAATGGGAGGTCAGGAATGGTAACTACGTGAGATGTTTGTACTCTGCTGAAAATATTTGTGAGGTCTCTGAGGACTTAAAGAAAATTTTTAAGTCAGAATCAAGACAAATCACGTTTCTTGGAAGTAACTCAAAGCTTTACAGGATAGAATTAATATCATTCGTGAATATCTATTTTTAAGGTTGTCTTTTAAAGATTTAAAACCTGCCTTGCAGTCTAATTCTGTCATGGCATGGGGAATTTGGGCTCGGCATGCCTAATAATTAATGACAGTCTTTTTATACAATCAAAATTACATATCAGAGCTACTCTGAAAATCAGAAGTCTCCTATTGATTTCTACAAAAGTGATTTTTCTTGTCGTATTACAGATACAGAATGGAAAATTCCATCAAATAGAACAGGTTTTACTGAAATAGGTTTTCAAATAACTTGGTAAAAAACATAAGGATTACCTCCAAGTCAACTGTCTTTTAAATATAAATACAAAACAGAGACTAGACTCCCTGGATTCATCCTTTGAGCTTTCCAATATTCATTCCAGAACAATATTGCTTTAGAACAAAGCATGTTACCATGTGAAAGATACTTAAAATCCATATTAAAGCAGTCTTGTTCTCAAATTAGAATGGATCCTTTTTTGATTTGTTTTACGAAGTGCCAGGACACTGACATGAGCTGAGAATTTAAGTTCATGGGGTGGGTCTGTTACTTTCAGTTCACATGTGTGAAGTACTTGCTTTAGGATTCAGAGTCTTTCTGACAACCTTCCAGCATGAATCCTGATGCAATCTCAGAGTTACTTCCCAGGTGTCTTCCTGGATTGCAGTGGCAATAAGGCTGTTCCAGTGTCTGGGTTCATGCCGCAAGATCTGTGGAGATGAGAGCTGACCCATCCATTAATGGTTACATTAATTATCTTCTTCCCACACTTTCTGTTTTGTAGTCTAGTTTTGGGCACCTGTCAACTGATCCTGACTGCCCAAGTGAACGTTATCTTCTCTACAGAGAATGGGCTCACCCTAAAAACATTTTGAAACTGCAACCCCTGGATTTCATCAGGTTGGTGGATGTGAATGAGCAGCATGGAGCTGTGTCAGGGGAGGGTCAGGCTGGGTATAGGAGAAGATTCTTCATCAGAAGGGTGATCAGACACTGGAACAGACTCCCTGGGATGGTGGTCACGGCCCTAAGCTGCCAGAGTTCAAGAAGCTCTTGGACAGCAGTCTCAGACATGGGGTTTGGATTTTGGGTCATGTCGGGAGCTGGGAGTTAAACTCAAGGATCCTTATTGGTCCTTTCCAATCCAGGACATTTTTTAGTGATTCTGTAGTGTGACTAAGGCTGGACTAATGCTGGGGTAACTAGGAATTTATGCAGCTAGGAATTTATGTGACACGTTTGGGTTTTGAGATGTCAAGACACAGACAGGTACATAAACCTCTATCAGCTTATGCATGGGGGCACACTCTGGGCTTGCTTTCATGATGAATCAATTCATGACAAACATCCACTTAAAATTTTTCTTTGCTATAATCTGTCTTTTTTCATTTTCTTTCCCTTCCAGTTCTCATATGCGAGCATAAAAGAGGTGACAGAAATACATAGAAACACCTAACTATAACACTCTGCAATCCCAATGTTCAAACTAGAGGAATCTGACAATGAAAGCTGTCATATTTGAAACAGAAATTTGAATTTACTTGAATTTAATTAAATAAAAAAAATACATTCATCTCCATAGGAAATACTACGGAGAGAAAATTGGAATCTATTTTGCGTGGCTGGGCTTTTATACTAATATGCTGATCGTGGCTGCAGTTGTAGGAGTTGGCTGCTTTCTGTATGGATTCTTCATGAAGGATAACTGCACATGGAGGTACCTAATTAGGTCTATTTTAATATTACTTGCATTTTTTTAATTACTCCTCTACTGAACACAGTTTGCAAGACATAGCATTGTAGGAGGCAAAATGAAAGAGCGCAAGTGATGGATTTGAAAGAAATGGTATAAAATATGAGATAGATAAGTCTTGTCCCTGTGGCATTAGAGCACTAGACATGTGAGTCTGTTACCACAGCCTTTTCTTCACACATTGCACTAAGTCACCACATGTTGTGTAGAAATAAAAAGAACAATAATCAGAAGTCAGTATACATTTCTGTAACATCATTTTCAGAGTGATAGTCTTTAAAGGATGTATCCAAAGGCCCTGATAAAAGCCCTGAACTTGCTTTTTTCTGTTCTGAGAGAAGAAAACAGGAAGAGCAAGAGCAAGGCTTCAGCTGCCCAGGATACATTGGGAAAAGAAGTATAGAGATGATACATATTGTCTCATAGAACATAGTGTGATTGAACCATGACACAGGGACCAAGGAAAGAACACCTGAATGCCAAATTACCTACAAGACATCACACTGTACAGTCCCAGTCAGGGAGGGAGTTTGTCTTTATAAATCCTGTTGAAAGGCTTTTCCAGAACTCCACTCCATTGGCCACTTTATACTCATCTAGCCATATTATCACTTAGTTAAATTATAATAAGCCTCCACCATGTCAAACTAAAGAAGCCAGACTCTTGCCACCCCCTAGAAGACCAATCTCCAATCTGAGCCTCTTTGGAAGAACACAGGTACTAGTTAGCCATTTTGGTTCTGCAGCTGCTCGTTGCTCTGGCAGGCAGCATTCCTACTCCTTCTCCCCTTGGTCTTGCCATGATAGCCCTCCCGAGTGTTCAAGTATGTATTTCCTACTGAAGGACGTGAGCTCTTTGAAGAGATTTTATTTTTACTGTGACTAGTTTTGAGAAATGCTGCTGTGCATAAAGGATGAAAAAAAGTATTTTCTGCCCAGGTCATCCAGTTTAGAGATGAGGGCTAAAAAATGGCAATGGGGATGTTTTGAGGGAGGGGGGAAGATTCTCAAGAGAAGGCCACTGGTGAATTATTTCTCATATCCCTGACATGATTGCACTGTCTTTGTGCACAGAAGGACTAAATAATTTAGTGTTGGTGAGTGACTGACTAGTTTTGTTTTTAGCCAAGAAGTGTGTGATCCCAACATAGGAGGTAATATCATAATGTGCCCTCAGTGTGATAAAGTATGTACCTACTGGAACCTCACCATCACTTGTGAATCATCCAAGGTAATCACATTTACAGCTTATAGACATGCTATTAACCCTTAGCTGCACTTTCCCTAGTACTGCGTATAAAATAATGTTGCTCTCCACTAATGTCCTGCAGAATTGCTAGAGCTGTGCAAATAGTTGTGCCTTTTGATACAGCAACTGAACTATAAGAAGCTAACAATTTAAAAATGTTCCATTTTGATCTAAAATGAAAAGAATAAGACTTTTTAATTTTACATAGCCCCCAATATCTAAAAGATTTTTTGATTGAAAATGGAACATTGTGGTTGCATTTTGGGGTATTCCTTTCCTTTTTGGTAAACAAAGCAAAACAAAACAAACATTCAATTACTAAAGACTTGATTGAGTAAGTCTGAGTCAGTTTTGCTTAGGAAGAGTTTAGAGCATGTTTTGACATTTCTACTCTCCCCTGTGCCTTGAATTTGACATGAGCTGTCAAGAAGTGATGGGTACATGGGGAGGCCAATATTAGCCATGACAGGTGCTGTGAATTGCGTCCTGTTGACCATGGCATGGCATGGCCACACTCTTGTAGTTAATCCATGTCCAGAAGAATCTTTATTTATGCATTAACTCTTGCCACTAGGGTAGTGTTAGCCTTCTCTAATTCCTTTCCATAGATTCAGTCACTCCAAAGTTACAGTTTTTTAGCTATTCGTTAAAAGTGCTTTGCCCTGCTTTAATGAATATTCTTGCTTCAGTGCACTTAACATAAAAGGCAAAAGAAAGAAGACAGGGAAAAGTATATTAGGGAAAGAAAAGACAAATACCACAGAGGTATCTCATCGGAACGCATGTTACTAACTACGTTGATTTGTTGTCGTCTTGCTTATGAGAAGCAGAGATGTTCATTGCCTTTTTGAGACTGTATTAAAAATACATAGTTTTATACCCAGGCCATGAGCACTGCTTTTCCTCTTCCAGTGCAACAGATGGAAGGAAGTTTAACAGCACACCACTCTATTATCCTCTCGCTGCATATTTCATTTATACTTCTAATGCCAAGCTTTGCAGTTAATTTTCTTAGTTTACTGGAGGATGTTGTACACTGACAGAAGTTGAAAAAACTCTAACAACGAAGATTGTTTATTAAACTATACAAAAGCTAAAAATCAACCTGTCCAGCAGCTTCAGTTCTGTTTCAGTGTAGAAGAAATTACTGTTTGATTGTGTTATAAGACCTTTTTTCTGTTCCTTTTTTCCAGAAACTCTGTATATTTGATAGCTTTGGAACACTGGTGTTTGCAGTGTTTATGGGAATATGGGGTAAGTCAATTTTGATGGCTGTGGTTTGTCGTCTAATTTTGGCCAAGCATACAGCATTGGCCAAAAAAAGTGGATAAATCTACAACTGCTTCATTTTCTAGCACTTGGCAGTTCACCAGTAGGTAGTTCAGTAAAAGAGACATACATTCATGATAGATCATTTTAGCAGCACAGAATCATAGAGTAGTTTGGATTGGAAAGGACCTTAAAGATCATCTAGTTCCAATCCCCTTGCCATGGTCAAGGACATCTTCCACTAGATCAGGTTGTCTAAAGCCCCGTCCAACCTGGCAGATACTACAGTTGACAGATGTCTGTTCATCTGTTTTTCCCCTTACTGCACTGTTAAGGATAGATGGGCAGGTAGGTAAAAAGAGCTTATTGTGTAAGAGAACAAAAACTTGTAGAACTTAAATGTTGGTCTTCTGTACCTGTGTTTGTTTTAACTTGGAGAAAAGTCTGAAAGAAGCTGATTAGAGCTGCCTTGTGTTCATCCAGCAGGAGCCACATGCTTAATTCCATCCAGTAAAGGAGCTGTTTTTGCCCAAAAAATTCTTGCAGCTGCCTGTGCCTTTTAACAACCATGTGACTGTGCAAAGCAATTGAAAAATAGCCATTTATTGTTTTTCCCAGTCTTCTTTTCCCCCTGTCTTCGTTTAAGAAAGAGTTTTTTGTAAAAATGTAGTAGTTACAAGCAGTAGAGGTATTTTTTATCAGAGAAAATACATCTGAAACCAGGATATTTCCTGTGGGTGAAACCACTTAAGCTTCAATGGATTAGGCAAGGTTTATTTTCACAGAAACAGTTTTATTTGTTCGTATTAGCAACTTTCTTAACTGCCCCTTATTGTACTGCCTTATCCAGAAATTGTCAAAATAATTTACAGTTGGGGTATAAAGGGTACCGCAGAGAAAATAACTCACTTGACACTTACAGTTCATATGTAGTCTGACAAGAATGCATAAATTGTTTTCTTTGTAAAACACACTGTATACTTATTTTCCTAATAAGACCTAAAGTGCTTTAGAATAACTACTTCTTTAAAGAATTTTAAAATGAACAGTCATTTTGAAAAGAATATTTCCTTCAAAACACTTGCTACATGCAAAATGTCAGCAGGAAATTAAAAATAAAAATAAAAGAATTAGAAGTTTGATACTAATGTAATCTTCCACCATTTGAACAGCTAATTTACTTGTAATTCGCTTTTTAATTAAAAATTTTGCTTCCTGTTTTGAGGAAGGTTCCAAGAGTAATAATTACAAAGTTAAGCTGCATGTTTGTAATGATGGCTGCAAGGTCTATTAGTCTTCTCACTGTAAGTCCACTAGAGAAAGAGGTGAGTTGCATTGCAGCAATTTGGACAAAATTGTACTGAATCCAAATGACCCAGGGTCCTGGTACAGTTCCAGCTGCAATTTTTGTCTTGCCCTGTTACTTTGGTAGACCTCCTGGTCCAAAATAATCAAGACTATTTGATTTTTACATACTTTATCATATCACCATTATCAATATACTTTATTTAATATATATTTTTTTAACTATTTCATTCAAAGATCTCAAAGCACCATAAAACATTAGGGAAGTTGGCCTCAAGAATTAACCCCCTGCACATTAGTGCTCTGGATGAGGGCGTTTGCCAGTTCTTCTCTGATGGCACGAGCAGGTTGGCAAAGCTCCTGCGCAAGGAGCAGCTTCCACTTCTCTTGCTGCCATCAGTGGAGACCCTCTCTGAGCAAGATCAGCAAATGTTCTCCAGAATGCTGGTATAAAATAAAGGGAGGGGGG
>JAPSGF010000074.1:2441371-2484984 GCA_035772895.1 Perdix hodgsoniae
ATTGCAGCAGGTCCTTCCCAGTTCAGAAAGAGCAACTTGGCTGCTGGATTACTTACTAGTAGAAGTTTTCTTTGCCCTGGGGCTGTGAAAGCTGCCCTGTGCTATGAGTCCTACTTTTGCTGTTCGCATAGAGGGCAGCACAGACATGGGCCCTGCAGCAGCTGGATTTCCAGCTGGAGCTAATCAGGATTGCCTACAATTTCCTTCATTTGGGCTGAGACTGCAGCAAGCAGTTAGAGGCTCCTGGAAGGCTGATCTCTTTGCTCTGCAGGCAGAGGCAGATGTGATTCCCTGACCCACTGCTTGGAGTGGCCTTAGTGCTTGTGAGCATGAGGTAGTGGAGAAATCCCTCTGAAAGAGGCCCTTGAGCAATCACAGAGGAGGATTTCCAGGGGTTCTGCCTGCATGCAGATGCCAAGGTCATCTCGCAGCCCAGCCCATGGAGTTTATTTATTTATAAATGCTTCAGTATGAGGTTTGTTGACCACACCTGAATTTGGAAATAACCTTTAATGTTTGGACTTATAACTGCATGCCGTCAGTGCTTCGTCATTCATGATGAATGTCATCATTCAGGATGAGGTGCCAAACTAATTAAAAACTAAAAAAACAAAACAAAACAAAACAAAAAAACTTTGGGGGGTTAATTACTCCCAGACAATGGGAGCTATGAGAGAAGTACAGTGAAGGCACACACTCACTCCTCCTGGAGGCAGTGCTGCAGAGCAACGCCACTCATTTAATCTGAGGACATGCAACCACCATCAGTACAGCACCCCTGCATTCACACCCATGTCCTGAGCTCCTCCAGCCTTCCCAGCTGAATCTCTCACTGCCTGTGCTGTCAGACCTACCTGCATCACACCTCAGGTCAAGACCATGACCTTGGTTAGACTGGTGTCTTTCAAACACCACGTAGGCATCTATGTGCCTGTTTCCCTTAATGTTCCCAGCTGCAGGAACATAGTCCAGGGAAACTGTCGACTCAGCCCAGAGGGTCTCAAAGCTCCTTGCCATGCAAAAAGATCTGCAGCCACTTCAGATTTGTGCCAGCAGAGGAAGAAAGGCAGCTGTGGTTAAGCAGTTTTGCCTGAGCTAGCATCACCAGTTCACATAGTCTGCAAACTGATCATTTGTCCACACAAAAACTGCAGATTGAATGAACACAAGCTTTTCCCTGTGGCATTTTTTTGCTTACTAAGGTTTTCTTTGCAATAAATCCTGTACTCTCCAACATTTTGTCTTCATCTATCTAAACAACTTGCTGTCTTATGGTAAACTTCTTCAAAAGCAGTCCATAGTATGACATCCAAAGTGATTATATTCCATCCTTTGGCAGAAAGCAGATAAATGTGTGTGTATGCTTTAGGATGAGCTTATGACACCACCTAGCCCAGATTTCTCTTACTAAAGTACTGAACTGTCCAGAGCAGTAATTCCACAAAGAACTAGATCAGTTATTTTCCTCCTCGTGGGCACTTGACACCATCATACTAGCTGGTAAGGGTTTTGTTCCATGCCTTTGGAAAGTTGTATGGAAATATGAGCCACGTGGTATATAGCCCAGCAATTCAGTGTCCAACTGTTGCTCCTTCTGTTTGTCTTCTGGACAGTTACATTGTTTTTGGAATTTTGGAAGAGAAGGCAGGCTGAGCTGGAGTATGAATGGGACACAGTGGAGTATTTAGAGCAAGAAGAACAAATTCGCCCAGAATATGAAGCTCAGTGCACTCACGTAGTAGTGAATGAAATCACACAGGTAAGGACTATTTTGGTAACTGGTCAGAGCTACTGCAATAGACATGCTCTGGGAGCACTGTGAAAATGATGAATCTGGAATGGAGCAGAATAAATTGGCAGTGCTTCAAGGAGAGCTGGTAAGCTGGCCTGAGGATAGTGAGCTTATAAATTCCAGATGTGTAGGAAGGGAGTCCTACTAACCATAGGCATCTCTTAGTTGCCTGTTGGAGGAGCTATGAAACTCCTGTGTCATTAATGAACAGAAATAGACATTGTACCTAGCTTAGGAGAAAGGCTAAGTCTGCCTTATTAAATCCCCTAATAAATGATCCTATGCTGCTGCCAGAGGCCAAGATCACAGAGCATTTGCTATCTTTGCAGATATGTCAGGAAAAAAAAAAAAAGAAAAGGTGAAACAGAGGGAAGGATGTTGCATTATGTATAATGGCAAGGAATTTTTTCTATCCTGTTTGAAATGTATAAATAGGTATTGTTGCCAAGTGAATGTAGATGCAGTTACGATTAATAACAGCAAACTCACAGGACAAGGATAATCCTCATTTTAATGAAATAGGATTCATATTTATGAGGATCTTAGTTTAGATTTCTCCTCATTATATATTTTGAGTAGCTTCTGCTTTTGCAGCTCACTTTAGCCCACATTCAGTTTTTATTATTCTCTGTCAATATATTGCTCTAGCATTTATCAGATTATTTGCATTGGTTTCACACTGCATGCACATTATGCTACTGCTTATTAGAGGACACTTGAAATGTTTCCAAATTAACTGGTTTGAAAGGCAGTGATCTCGGATACTATGATCAGCCAAGAACGATGGGTCCATTCAAAAAGTCTATGCACCCTGTTGTAGCTGAAGTCAATAAGAGCTGAGGACATGCAGCCTCTCTGGAAGTCATTTTTGTATCAGAATAGGCAGTAAAAAGAGGCAACTGTAATCAGGTAAGTCTTCTGAAATCATGAATAAATGCGAGTTTCCAGGATAAAAAAAACAAGACGTTCAGTGTCCTGTCACAAAGGGCTAACTGGTGAGCACAAAAATGTATGAAGAAAAGATTGGATGCATCTTTGATCCATTTCTGAATCTTTTACAGCAAGAAGAACATGTGCCATACACTGCCTGTGGGAAGTGCGTGCGTATAACTTTATGTACAAGTGCAGTCTTCTTCTGGGTAAAGTTCTCCTTTTATTCTTTCACCTCATCAATCTTCTTCACTAAGTGTCTAAAGATAGATTCTCCTAACCTGATCAAAAGATATCAAGAGAATTCAGTTAAATTTCTATCCGATGTGTAAAACAAGTCCATGAAGTATGGATCCATGTGGACAAGGTCACTGTAGCCAGCAGATAACTCATTAGCATGCAGTCAGGAGAAAATATGCACTGAAATATCCCACAGCTGTAGCTTTGCGAATGTAATCCACTGTTTTTTCCCTCATTATTTAAAGATAAATGTCTTTCCTTTTGTGAAGGGAGCAGGGAAGACAGTTGTGGGTTTTTTTAAGTGTTGTCCTCCCTGCCAGTGTCTGCCCTACTCATTCCAGCTGTTTGGTTCAATATAATGCCTTATAGCTCTGGACTTCTTTCAGGTTTTTTGTTTCACTTAGAAGAGCAAAGCTGAGCACTCTTTAATCTTCCAGAGCTGCCGCTTTAATTAAAACTTAAACTTGAAAGAAATCCAGCCACCCATGAAACTGTATCACATGGTAAGCACGCCTAGAGAGGTTACCTTGAAAAGCTCCGTGTTTCAGCCTGCTGTATGTTCTCCTCACATGTAGCATGAGCAGCAGGGGTGAAAGAACTCAAGAACTCATTCTAGATAATAGGAGACAAGGCAACACCGAGACAGAATGGTGGCTGGCAGTCCAGAAGCACCTCTTAATAGCTGAAACACAACAAAAAGAAGACTGGCTTGCTGCTGGATTTAAATAGGCAGGCTTCAGGTTGAAGGCTTCAGGTTGAAATCAAGGAGATTTGATCTAGTTTTGCCATTGTGTTACTGTACTTTCAAATTCTGTGCTGGGAGTGTGGAGGGAGAAGAATTTACAGCATTTTGCAGAGATAGTAAATAAAAAATGCACAGCTCTGGGTATCTGAGTCTGAATAACAGCTAGAGAAGTAGCAAGAAAGCAGAAAGAGAAGAGATGGAAAGTAATGTGAGGTGCCTGGAGCATGAGTACAGCTCCTGCAGATCACATGACATGGCTTAAAATGTGTCTGTAATACCATCATGGGAAAGAGAAGCGACAGCCCCCTCCAGGGTCAGCATGGACCTGCTAGCACATCTGCCACCCCGCTACTTAGCCAGTGTCCTCCTGGAACCATCACATGCCTTCAGGCGTGAGATTTGATTACACATCTCATTATCTTATCTCACATGGCAACAAGGCTTGTTATTAGTCATAGAACAGACCATCTCTTTTTGTTCCTGCAGATCCACTACGCTACATGAAAAATGCTTATTTAATGGACTCTAGATTTATTGCCTTCTATCCCATTTGCGTGCCCTCTTGTACTTATGGGATGGAATAGAAGGCACACAACCAGTTTCTTTTTGCCTATTGTAAAATGAATTTCAAACTTTCTTCCCAAATCCAGTAGTTCAACATTAATATATTTTCTACATTCTCCTGGCAGATTCTTTTGATTATTGCTTCAGTTATTGGAATCATTGTCTACAGACTCTCTGTTTTCCTGGTGTTTTCTGCCACATTGCCGCGGCACATTAATGGCACACAAGCAATCCGCAAGTACTTGACTCCACAGACAGCCACCTCAGTAACTGCTTCAATCATCAGCTTTATAGTCATTATGGTTCTGAACATCATTTATGAAAAAGTAGCGATCCTCATTACTGACTTTGGTATGTCTTCGCTGTGCCTCAGATTGAAACTGGCTACAACAACAAGCAAAAATAGCATTTGTATTTATAATCAGAACTCCAGTAAATGAATACTGTGCTTTTCAGAATTTTCCCACTGAATCATATGATACCATCCAAAATTTTTCAAATACAGATTTTCTGACTACCAGAGGAATGTGATATTCAGCTCTTTGCCTGGAAACTCCTTATATAGCCAGCATCAAAGATGAATTGTTTACAATTTTGTGCTTGTAAAACAGGCAAAGCAAAGAAAATTACTATAATAACCAAGCTTTATGAAAACAGATCAGTAATGCATAACGCATTCAATTACATTAGCTTTTGTTTATGGAGAGAATAGCTATTTTCTTGTAATAAATGAAATAGGGTCACTGTTCCAAAGCTAAATGCCATTCCCTTGTTATTAAATAGATAAACAGTCACAAATATTATTATTCTTTATATCCAGACCATCAGCTCTAAAGTAGCTATTTACTTTAGATGTGTGAAGTAGTGTTGTGTTTTAATATAGTTTCATTTCATCATTTGAAAGCATTACATGTGCATCTTTCCTGAGTGTGCTAGATTTGGAAGATTTTTTTTCCAAGTTATTAGATTTTTTGTTTGCTCTTTATTGTCAGAAAACAAATTCTTTCCTTTTTACTACCCATACAGATTTAGAATTTGCATAGTGGCTTCCTTATACATAGGGATTATGTACAATTTAATTTATAATGCTCTCAGTCACATTAAGGAATACAAGTCATATGCATACTTTTCCAGCTGAGGCTCCAAAGCAGCTTTTAGGTACTTGCTGGTTGGCCTTTTCCTTACTTTTTCTTCTAAAATTGCAGAGCTTCCAAGGACACAAACCGAATACGAAAACAGTTTGACCACAAAGATGTTCTTGTTCCAGTTTGTCAACTACTATTCTTCATGCTTCTACATAGCTTTCTTTAAGGGTAAATTTGTAGGCTACCCTGGAAATCCAGTTTATTGGCTAGGAAAGTATCGCAACGAAGAGGTAAGAATATATCATGGTGCTTGCTTTTAGAATGCAAGAGCCATTAGTCCAGGTATTCTGCATTTAGGATTGTACAACATGGTGCCATATATTTGGAGTTCGGAATGTGACTGCCTCCCAAGCTACTTGCCTCCTTGTTAATCCACTGCATGAATGAATATGATACAAGACTAGCTGAGCTTAGAAATTCTTTTTATGTACCCAGAAAAGCTCATTTTCCCATGGTCCAACAAGCAGGAAGGGGAGTAGATGTAGCAACATTCTGCTCTGCTTTGCGCTGGTGTGTTCTCACCTCAAGCACTGTATGCAGTTTGCATTACCACAGTATAAGGACCAAACTGTTGTGGAGAGTCCAAAGGAGGACTGTGAAGATGGTGAAGGTTCTTCTAGAAGGCAGGGGGTATGAGGAGCAGCTGAGGTCCCTGGGTGTGCTCATTGCAGACCAGAGGAGCTGAGGGGAGAGGCCTGATGGTGGCTGCAGCTCCTCACAGGGAGCGGAGGGCAGCGCTGAGCTCTGCTCTGTGTGACAGCGACAGGGCCGAGGGAACGGCATGGAGCTGTGTCAGGGGAGGGGTGGGTGGGGGTGAGGGTCAGGGTCTGCACCAGAGGCTGGTGGGAATGGAACAGGCTGCCCAGGGCAGTGTGAATGACACTGAGCTGCTGGAGTTCGAGCAATGATTGGAAAATGCTTTCACACATAGGGTTTTTATTTTGGGTGGTTCTGTGTGGAGCCAGGAGTTGGACTCCAGGATTCTTCCAGGTCCCTTCCAACAAGGGATATTCAGTGATTCTGTGAGCATGAGTAGATGCTTTCCTCTTCTGCTGGGTGATGCTCACCTGATGGCAGTACAGTACAAAGCTGCAAGACTTCACCTGGTGTTTCACGCTTTCAATAGCATCCTGTAAACCTATGATATGTGACCATATTTGGCCTGGAGTTGACTTTGGTATAAATTAGTATAAATGTTTGCCTAAATAGTCTTCTTCTATAGCTTAAAGAAGTGTTATTATAATAAATCAGGAATTCATCATCTTAAATGCTTCATTCGTGCTTGAAAGGTTTCTCAACTTCAAACATTTTTCATGTCTCTCCCAACCTGTAGTGTGATCCAGGTGGATGTCTCCTTGAACTCACAACTCAGCTTGCCATCATAGTAGGAGGTAAAGCAATATGGAATAACGTTCAAGAAGTGCTTCTTCCGTAAGTTCAAACTATTAAGTAACTTGCCCTTTTTTATTTGAAAGATGCTACTTTTGCTTGATTCATTCAGGCATTTGGTCACTAAATTTGATTGGAGCGTATTGCATTCTAAAAGAACATTGCCAGTCTTTTGGGATTTTCTGGGACTTTTTAGATATTTGGTTATTTTTTCTTTGGTAATTTTGAGCTTCCGTCTCTGTCATTTTGACTGATATTAGTTCTAATCAGAAGTGCATTCCTCCTTTGCAGATTAGGCTTAATGTGCATCATGTTTGATACTTAAAATTGAGGCAGCAGAAGCTCTGAAAATACTGAACTAAATACTATTGTTTATTGTCTATTAATGTTGAATTCAGTGATTTGTTGCTATACGTGTAAAAATTATGAATAAATTATTAATTTAACATATTTTGTTTTATTGTTATATGTGACCTTCAGAGTCCCTAAAAATGCCTTTTTTAGCATGGCAGATCTCCGGAAGGTCGTGTTTTAATGTAAACAATAAACAAAGTGCTAACAGTGAATACTCTCCGTGTAATTTAGATGAAGTTACTATCCAGGACTCTGTTCCAGCTCTCAGAACTCGTTCTTTATTTTAAACTGATTGATAAATGCTTACACCACTTGGAGTAGGAAACTCCAAGTTTCTCATGCCTCCTGAATGCCATAAACACTAGTCCACAGCATATTCCTTTTGGCTGTAGTTCTTCCAAGCCCACAAATTGTGCAGTGAAGCAATTTCAAAGCATGTCACAAATACTGTGTAGCTAGTGTGCTCTGCTGAGTTACACTTTCTTCAGACCCAAATGCTGCCAGCTGCAGGATGGGACTGTAGACCCATCCCTCTTTTCAGCATCTTTCAGCTGGTTAAAGTGTCCCTAGATGTCAGTTACAGCCATAAACAACTGATTCCTACCATTTGTATAAAGGTAACACACTCACCTAACCAGAATTTTGAATTCACTTTCATAGATGACAGGTAACTTTTAAGTCCTGCAATACTTTTATTATTATATTTATTAATATTTCTGGATGTGTTTTTTAATTGACCTCTCATTCTTCATTTCTGCAAGTAAAGGAGAAGTGTTTTATTTTCTTTCTCTGTTAGTAGACATTCCTCCACCTTCCTTTTTTGAATGTAGCCCTTTGACCACTGAAAATGTCTACAACTGATTCATCAGTTTTCTTAAATTTGTGTGCAACTCTTCTAGACACAAATTACAGCTGCACCTCAATCTTTGTAGCAGCTAATCCAGGCACGAGAAAGTGATCAGGAGTAGTTGGCATGGACTCACTCAGGGGGAAGTCTTACTTGACCAACTATTCTATGATGGAATGACTGGCTTGGTAGATGAGGGGAGAGCTATACTGTCTGCCTTGGCTTCAGTAACGTCTTTGACACTGTTCCCCATAAGACCTCCACAAACTGTTGATGGGCTGGATGAGCAGACAGTAAGGTAGATCAGCTGTGTTAAGAGTGGTGGACAGCTGAAGCACAAAGTCTAGTTAGAGGCCAGTAATTAGCAGTGTACCTTAAGGATCAATGCTAGATTGATGTCCTGTTTAACATCTTTATTAATGATCTGGATGAAGAGGGAGAGTGCACCCTCAGAAAGTCTGCAGAAAATTGGGAGAAATGGCAGAAACACCAGAGGGTTGTGCTGCCATCCAGAGGGACTTCCTTAGGCTGGAGAAATAGGATGACAGGAACCTCATAAAGTTCAGTGAGGGAAAATGCAAAGCCTTGCATGTGGGGAGGAACAATCATAGGCACCAGGACATTTTAGGGGCCATGCAGTTGGAGATCATCTTTTCAGAAAGGGACCAGGGAGCCCTGGTGGATACCAAGTTGAACATGAGCAAGGAACGTGCCCTTGCGTCTTAAGAAGGATAATGGTATTCTTCAGTGCATTAAGTGAACTACTGCCAGCAGGTCAAGAGAGATGATCCTTCCACTGTAACAGATATGCTGCATCAACAGTGCTGAGTTCCCCAGTGCAAAACTACTGGAAAGAGTCTAACAAAAGGCTACCAAAATTAGTAAAAGACTGAAGCATCTCTCCTTTGAGGGGAGACTAAAAGACCTAGGTCTTTTCATTAAAGATCAGGAGAGATTTTACCAATGTCCATAATTACCTGAAGGACTGCAGAGAGGTTGGAGTCACACTCTTGCCAGTGATGCCCAGTGCCAGGACAGGAGGTTCCCTCTAAACACCAGGAAACACTTCTATGCTGTGCAGATGATAGAGAATTTGACACAGACTTTATAGAGAGGTTGTGGAGTTCCTCCTTAGAGATCTTCAGAGGCTGCCTGGACATGGTCTCAGGTAACCAACTCTGGTTCTGCCCAGAGGTCCCTGTCAACCTTAGCCATTCTGTGATTCTGTGATCAGAAGGGATTAATCTGTCTGTCCAGAGGCCAATTTTTGTCTTAATTTTCTGTTACCTTGAAATGTCATTCACCTGTACAGTGTAAGCACTGCAATTCTGATTGATTTCCTTTTTACAATTCTGTTTGTTGTTCTAAATAACTGCATTAGGGATAAGAGAAAATTATACTCATGTTTGAAGGAAGTTTTCAGTAATTTGGGGATAACTAAAACCCGCTGTGTTATAACAGCAGGAGAATATTTGTTTGTTTTGGGTATGTTTTGTTTGTTCACTTGCATTTACTGAACTTTGTAGGCTAAGACCTATTTTAGTGGTCTTTTTCTCTTTGACTGACAGTTGGATTAAGAATCTAATTGGAAGATACTGTGCAGATGCTAGATCAGAAAAAATTGTTCCACGCTGGGAACAGGACTATCATCTGCAGCCCATTGGAAAACTTGGATTGTTTTATGAGTATCTTGAGATGGGTAAGTAGCCATTTAGTTCCAATTTCTTGTCTGTGCTGGACACAAATATGATCTAAGGAAAATTTTCATACAATACTTAGTATGTTTAGAAACAGGAGGTATATTAACTTTTTAAAAATCCAGTACAAGTTTTGATGAGCTGTTATAGCTTTGTGAGCTTTTATTAAGCAGCTTACACCTCACTTCAATTTCTAGCTAAAATACAGAGTGAGCAGTTGCGGGTGTGCTGCTGCTTCTTTACCCCATCCTTCAAGAAACATACCCAGAAGTCACTGGGTCTGCAGTCACACGTTGCTGGTTTCCTGGTCACTGACAGAACTCCGGCTTGTTTGCCACCATCTGTTCTGCAACAGAATTGCAGCATACTCGTCACAGCACCCAGGCACCCATTACATCATTGTTAGCTCAGGCTTTGCAACACAGCACTGAGACAGATAGTCATTACATTTCCAAATCTATGTGGTGAAGAAATGAGAAGTAAGTGAATGTTTAAATACCGTAACAGTTCCTTGTGATGTGCTGTGAGTTTTAACATTGTCCCGTCCCCTCCACCTAGAGGGTATTTCCAGTAGTGTTATGCTTATATATTCTCATGCACATAAGGTTCTCTAGGAACTCTGCTACTCTTCCTTGCCCCTCATTCTCTCAATTTGAGTGTACAAAGTCTGTGCTTATCCCCAGTAAAAGAACACATCAAGGCATGTGACCTCTCCCTTTGGCAGTTATACAGTTTGGCTTTGTCACCCTGTTTGTGGCATCATTCCCCCTGGCTCCTCTTCTGGCTCTTATCAACAACATGTTGGAAATCAGGCTGGATGCGTGGAAGCTGACGACCCAGTTCAGGCGCATGGTTCCGCAGAAGGCACAAGACATCGGCGCGTGGCAGCCCATCATGCAAGGCATAGCCATTCTGGCTGTGGTGACCAATGTAAGTACTGTGCCAGCCACTGCGAAAGGTAAAATGCCTTCACTGCAAGTGTTGCATCTAAATGTGGAATGCCATGTGTATCAATGTTTGTCATGCCAGAGTGGCTGCATGAGGCACACAAATGATCCAAATTAATTACAAGTTTCAGTCCCTTGTGATGTTAGCCCCTGTGAAGCAGGCTTTGAGTTATTTTTCAGATGGTTTAGAAATATGGCTACAGTCTAAAATATTAAGTCTAAATAAAAGAAATTGTAGTTAGAAAGATAGAGTTACTATAGCTTTCATAAAAAGTTATACATATAAAGACGTATCTTTTCTGGGATAGTAGTACATAATAACGAGATGTTTTTGAGAGTCTACAATTAAATGTATGAATTTTGGAAAAAAAAATAGGTTAAAGTTCAGCTAAGGCTTGATTGTTGTTTCCAGCTTACAATTCTTAGGGTCGTACCTGAGTTTAGCTTTGAGCAGTTTTGCAGTTAAAGCAGTAATTCAGCTTCTTTCTGTAGTTAAAAATCCAGTGCATACTCAACATTAGAGTACTTATCTCTTGAGATAAGAATGAATTTCTAAGAATATGAAAATGAATCCATTTTTCACTTGCAGTTAGAATTAATTTTGAAATTGATTTATTTAACATATTGAGAAAACTTTCTCCTTTCCTCATGAATATACTCTTTAACAATGAAATTTCTATGTTTCAAATTTCCGTATTGCTATGTCACCGAGATCTTCTACAGGCTGCACAGTGGGAAGAAAAATATTCCAAGTAATCCATTGAACTTTATCATTCTGAGTTGTTTGCTTTATTCTTAAGCAGTAACTCATATGTATTCTGTTTCTAAGTTTCCAGTGTTGCCTTTTCTCAAAGGAGCAGTGACCACAGCTTTCCTCTGCAGTAGCAGTAGCTGTCCTTAGGGATTCATTCTGACATACTCTGAGATGGCCACTTCCTCTAGGACCTCCTCCTCGCAATAACAGTGCCTTGTTGCACTCACTGGGAGTTTCTGGAGAAACCTGTAAAATCTGAAGTTCACCTCAGCCTAAGCTGTCATAGGAGTCTCCGCCCATTTTGAGGATGGTGGAATTTGGGTAAGAGGAGAGAGAAATGAGCACTCTACCGTATATACTACAGGGGACTAATTTCAATGAACAAAGCAATTCACATTTAAACCAGGACAGTAACTTACTTTCCTGTGTCTCAGGCACCTTTTACAGTCAGTAGGTGCTCAGCTGCCTGTGTGGGGTCTCCAGTCAGGGTTCTACTTTTCAGAAATCATGAGACAGATATGTGTACCTCCCCTCTCCACATCCAGACAAGTTCCTCCACATATTGCTCTCTTTTTTTCTCCACTATTAAATGTATTTGTTTTGCCCTGAAAGGAAGTGGATATTTCCAAGGAATGGGAAAGATGAGCTCCCGTGGCCTATTGGGCTGCCACCTTCTCAGTACTTTGTTTTCACAGTTACCGAAGTTGGGAGTTGTGACCATACCAAAATATGAGTGTAGGACGGATTTCAATGATTAGGAATATTTCGTATGACAACTTCAGCTATCAGATGTATTTTCAGGTATTTGGCTATAATTCCTTTCTAGAATCTCAAACTACAGAAATTTAACGTGCATGGTAAACATAGATAGGATGTAGAGAAGAGACTTAGGAAAACATAAAGGCAAAGAAAAAAACACAAAGAAGTATCAGAAGTTAAAAGAATGAACTTGAGGATGGGAAATTTACAGAAGAATCTAGGAGATAGATACACAATGAACTGGAGCATATGCTCCAGTGGTTTCGCACAGATCTACTGAGGCACATCAAACATAAATGCAGCTGTCCCATAGCCATGTGAAATATCCAAGGCCTACCAGCAGCTGTGATGTTAAAATTTAAAATAAAGATGATGCGACTTTAGTAACACATGTTCAAATCATTAGAAATGTCGAGTGACACCTGGGATACTGCTGGGATCTTTTGGTTTTACTGTTTGTTTAAAAAAATTGTTAATGACAGCTTTCCCAGCAAATTAGGGAGATTGTGTGAACACCCAGATGGAGCATAGCTGTAATAACATAGAGGCAAAATTACTGCTGCTTAAATGTCCTCTTTTGAACTATGCTGCCACAAAACCTGTAAAATATAAGACAAAGCTTCTGGTGTCCTAGAAGGAACAGGTAGATAGATTGATATATAATATGTATTAATTATGCATATTATACATATTATATTAAATATATATTATATACTTTTTACATAAATTAAGAAATTATATATATATAATGTTATTGAGTAATCTGTCTTTCCTCATCAGTCCACCTAGGACTTGTAATACAACCAACTATGAAATAGAAGACTGAATATATATCTTAAGATTATTATAAGCATTGTTACAAGTACCTTAATCGAAGACCTTACGATATTCAGTGCAGAGTAAAAGTTGGTGACCTTATGGTGACTCAGATGTGCAGGCTTCTGATAGGAGTGTGTACATGACCCTGCTTTAGTTCCTGCAGAAAAGTGACCCAAGGATAGTTTTAGGTGTCTGTCACTGCCCGTTCACAGCCCATTTGAGGCTACTGCAAGCTTTACAGTGTTTCCATTCCAGATTCCTGATGTGCTCCATCCCTGAAGTGATATCTCTGAAAATTCAGACCTCAGTGTGCATAAGTGCATTTACAGCTCAGTTTTGCTCCCTGTCCTCCTTGCCAAGCACTCAATCCCAGTGCTTATGTGACTGCTAACAGCAGGCATGTTTCTTTTCATAACCCTGTTTGGAGATCTCATGTGTCAGATGCAGTTAATCTTACTATGAGCATAGTGCCTTGGCCACTGACACCAGGCAGGTTGTTAACATACAAGGGGCACAACAGTAGAGGCCATGCTCAGAAGTCTCTGTTGCAGGTGTTGCAAGGAGTTCAGAGATCCATATTTCTTCCTAATGAAGTGTGGTCTATAAAGCTATGTACTAGAGATCAGCCAATACTGGAAACAGTTTTCTTCCATTACCTTTAAGTTTGCTTTTTTCTTGTTTGACATCCAGGATCTGGATCTAGTGTAGGCCATTAATCTTGTCTTTGTCATTCCTTTGCCATCACTACTTTTCATTAGAACATAGAAACTGCTTCTTTTCTACATGACTCCTACAGCTGATTTGATTTGGGTAAAGTATCTTCCTCTCCTTCCCACATTGGCTTTGTAACACCTACAAGTATCTTATAAGCAACTTCTATCAAAATATGTCCATTTTGAGGCTTGCCACTCAGCGCTGGACTTGCGACAGCATGATATCAAAGCATCTGTTGCTGATTTAAAGACTGATTTTAATTAGTTACAGTATAAATGGAAAACTGGTATAGCTCAGGAAGTAGAGCGTGCTATTTGTTTGTAGTTCCCCAGTACAATACTCTAAAATGCAGCCCATAATTCAAAAGGAAGAAAAGCTTTTCCTTTGAGAGGATGCCGTAGGATTAGCTTTCGTTTTTCTGTCCTTGTAGCCCTCTGGAGCACATCTGGAGATCATTCAGGGAGGGGGAGGAGGGTGAGACAGGGCTTGGATTTATGGTGATGAGAGACCTGGGGCCTTGCAAAAAAATCATAAAAAGCAAACATTAAGTTGTGTAAATACTGTATTCTAGCATCTTGCTGAATGATACATAGAAGCAGCACCAAACCAAATTGGTACAAAGGGAAAAGGATGTTTTTTGCCTTACTCTTCAGTTGCTTTTAGTTCTTTTATGGTCTGACTTGGTGCAAACCTTATGGGCTAATAAGCAGTAAGAAATTATATTTAACTAAAACTTTCTGTGCTTATACTTCAGTTAAAAACAGTGTAATTTAAGTGTGAGGTCGTCTTCCTGAAACTACAAGGCACAGTAATATATATTTCTTGTCAGCCAAAAACACCTACACTGCATGTAAATATAAACAACACATAATTTTCACTTCATTCCTCACCGGCACGTATTGCTTAAAAACAGTTTTTAAAAGTGCATGCCACCTACATTTTATTTAAGCCAGAATACAGTACAAAAAAATCTTTTTGAAGTGTTGATCCTTGAAACTTTTAAACACTTTTAGTGATAGGATGCCTCTCTTTTCTTTCTCATCAGCCGAATTCTCTCAGTTGAACTAAATTGCAACAGCATTCGGGAGAATGAAAGAAAGATTTTGAACCACAGCCTCATAGTGAAGTCCTGGTTCTGCAACTTTGTCTTATGGTATAGCAGATCAGGGATGGGCCCAGCTGGGAACCTTCCCCACACAACAGGGGAAGGGGGGAACCTTCCCCACACAGTTCATGTCATCAGGTATTTTTGTCCACTGCCATAGGACTGAAGAGTTCTCCTCCAGCCATGGCATGCAAATAACCCCTAGTTCCTGGTCCCTGGGCACATGCCTGCCATATTGAGTTGGCTGGGCAGCCTCGTGCTAGGCATGCAGCTGCAGTGGAAAGTCTTCCTCATGGGGAAGCCTTTTGAATTTGCAATAGCGGAGGAGGATACTGGATTAAACATAGCAAACCTGTCCTCCAGAATAGGATGTTTTGGGAAGTTCATACATTTAGGAAAGACTTCCTACGACAAACCCACAGATCCAATTTCCTGCCTGGTTTGTGACTAGCAGACTGAGTAGGACAGAGTAGAACAGGGCCTCTCTTGGGAGCTCGATAAAAACAAGTGGTCACGTCATATGTAAAGCAGCACTGTGCAGCTGCTACTAAAAAAGTGATCTTGGCATCAAGAGCAGTTTCCACATGTACTGACACTGAAACTCATGGGGCAACAACTGCCAGGACAAATTTGGACTGGCTGTCACCTCGGAAAGAGTGGGATGTTTCTAGGGTCAGAGCTGGATCAGCTTTATATGTCATTTATTTAATTCTTCCATGCAAACTTCAGGCTTCCTGGTGAAATTTAATTTTCTGTTGCTGAAGGACTCTGCTGTGGTTTCCATAAATTTCACCAGGCAGAATTTCTTCAAGCATCTCACGTGTACCTCTGATAGCAAGTGTGTTTGCTGGAGGTTATCCTAGCATGGTGCGAGGTGAGTTTGGTTGCTGACCTCCCTGCCATGCTCAGGAGGATAAAAGTGTATCATAGCACAACTTTTTTGAGGCATCCAGCAGAGCCAGTATAATTTAAAAACTAGATGGACTGCACATTCCAGAAGGAGATTGTTTGTGCCTGTGAGTGCCTCAGTCACAGAGGGAACCACTGACTGGAAAAGCACATACTTTCTGTTTTTAGCTCATACTGTAAATTTTGAGATACTAAATATATGGCAAGGCTACGTGTAGTAAGGCTTATTTCTTAAATGCTACTCTGCTTTTTTGTCCCCTCTTTCTAAAATGCAGGCCATGATAATTGCTTTTACATCTGACATGATTCCTCGTCTGGTTTATTACTGGTCCTTTTCAGTCCCTCCTTATGGGAGCCACAGCAGTTACACCATGAAGGGGTATATAAACAATACACTCTCTGTCTTCAATATATCAGACTTCAAGAATGCAAGCAAGCCATTTTCCCCCTGGTTTGGGAACCACACGACATGCAGGCAAGTGTCAAATAACCATCTTTTCCCAGTGACAAGGGTAAATATCACTGTTTTAATATCTAAATAATACAGATCCATTAAAAATACGCAGTAAGAAATGTTAGAACAGATTGCAAGCAGCATACTTTGAATGGCAGAACTGAATGAACTATCCACCCATAAGTAACACTTACTTCATTTTGTTTTCCTCATAACTTATGCTGTCTCAAAAAAAAAAAAAAAAAAAGCCCCAAATGCTTAAATGTTTTAAAAGTGACTTAAGAAGTTTTATCACTGATGCAGTTGCATTCAGCAGTCTGTTCAGGCTGCACTAAGCCAGGACACGGCTTGCTCCATCCTCTGGCCGCAGAGCCGTACTGCAGATTGCTGACACTGGCTACTGACTCTCTGCATTGCCTTCAGGTACCGTGACTTCCGCTACCCTCCTGGGCACCAGCATCAGTATGAGCATAACATATACTACTGGCACGTCATCGCAGCCAAGCTGGCTTTCATCATTGTCATGGAGGTAAGCCTGTAGGGGTTTTCAGCATAAGTGATTTAGAGTCCTCTTTCCTCCCTGCAGAAAATCCTTGGAAGACATTCTGTTCAGGCACAGCTGTCAGAGCTTTTAGTACGCAATGGTGCTGGCATGGGCTCAGGAGAGGTAAATTAAGTGTAGCACTGTTAGAAAAAGTCTCTGAAGTGATGGCATCCATTGAGGATTGCCCCAGTATTTGCAGTTTCTCTTCTCGAAAACTGTCGAGCAATTTCTATTATCAGAAATAGAAGGGACAGTAGCACCAAACATATTTTGATGTGTCTTTAGAAGTTTGTGCCCTGCCTCATGAATACATGCAATGCAGCACATGTACAATGAGTGACCTGCGTAAAGTCAGTCACTGCAAGAGGCGAGTCTGTAGATGAGACTCTTTGGTTAAAGAGCAATTGCTTTCTCCCATCCGGCAACAGTGTGGGGTTAGGAAAGATGGGAGCCAGTCCAAGATCAAAGGAAAGGAATACCAAATATTCTTTCATTATAAAATGTACTTAGTGCCTGATCCAGGGACTACTGAAGTCACGAGAAATGTGCAGCTTGCTAGAGCACAGTTCCATAGCAGAGGAATGTCTGCAGCCCTGGAGGCATTTGGACAAACCTGAAACAATTTAAAAATATCTGTAACCAATATTTCCACAGTCTGGGGGGAAAGGAAGCACGGGGCACCAGGGTTCCCTCAGAGCAAGCAGAAAAGTCATTAGTAGCATCGGGATTAGAAGATCAGAAAGTTTTGTTTATCAGACGATTATTCTATTCATCTCTGCTTTTTAGGATACTGTTGCAGTGTGGTACTGGTACAGAACGTACAGATACTGGTACAAAACCTGCTCACAGCCTTAAGAAATAGGGTGGCATTTCAATATTTCTCAGAGTAATAATAACATCCTGTTCAACCCAACTGACATTTCTTTCCATTTGCACCTTCCCCAGCATGTCATATACTTTGTGAAGTTTATTATTTCCTACATAATCCCGGATGTGTCACAAGAGACCAAGAGCAAGGTCAAACGAGAGAAGTACCTGACACAGAAGATCTTGCATGAGAACGACCTCAAAGTTGTGAAAAAAACCATAGGGAAAATCGCAGACAAAATTATTGAAGGAGTAGACAGCACTTTCCGGCCTAAAACTGAATAAGGACCCTTTTTTTATATGGAGGAACAGTTTTTAACCAGCTACTGCCTGCCCAGGCATTACCAATAGCTAATCAAACGCTTTGGATGAATTTGCCTTACTAAATACGGTTTCTTACAGCTGTCACTTGCTCTGTTGCCTGTTTCCCTTAGGCAAAAGCAACCACTGAGACTCAGTTTACAATTAACCATTTTATAAACCAGCTTTATTAGGACATATTTTAACATGTGAAGGTAAAAATTGTCATCTTAAAACGACGCGGATTAACTCTGAAATGTACAGAGTGCTTTCCTCTTTATTTAGGTATACGCTACTAGGTCTGAACTTGAATAAAACTTTAATAACAAGAATTACTTGTAAGAACACCACCACTTTCTCTGAAGGAGCTTTGCTTACATGGTGATGCAAACCCCAGCTAAAAGAAGGAAAAGCCAAAACATGGAGGAAAGAGAAGGAAAATGCAACTTGCAACCACACTGTTAAGCTGTTGCAATTGACTTACTGAACACTGCTGAGTGCTTCGCTGACTTAGAAGTGCATACTGATACTTAAATGGATAACAAGATATTTCAATTAATCATGGGCTTGGATCACAGGAAGGAGCGGGACTGTAAGCCCATCCTGTTTGCCAGCCTCTGTGTAAACAGAATTGAAATCCATGCATACAACTGACTTCACTGCACTTGGAGCAAGTGGAAAACTCAGTTATTTTATCTTTTCCCTCATCAGTGTACCTTCATTAGCTCACTTGCCCATTCTGTTCTGAATGAACACAGCCTTTAAAGTCTCCCAGCTGTAACAGTAATGAGTGTTAAAATTCTTTTCATAAACTAAATCAATAATTGTAGAGGGCTGTCTTTTGCCTTTACCATACGCATTCTCTTCCCTGATTTTAACACAGAAAGAATGCGCAGCTGGACCTGTTCTGGGGCAACACTGTATGATAAATTAAATTTGGACAAGACCATGAATCTATTGAAGCTGCAGGTCAGAATAAACCACTGAATATGCATTTACTGTGTTACAAAACTTTAAATAATCAGGAAGATGTTACAAGTGTGGATGAGCTTGCCAGAGCCATCAATCATCTTCACATTACGCTGCGGATCTGCTTGGCTATTTTGGCCTCAGTTGCATCCTAGGAGTTCAGGAATTACAAGGTAAATGTGTATGTAGAGCTCCTGCAGCAATGATGTTCCCGATTATTAACTTGCTTTCTTTTTTAATGGTTCTAGTACACCAATCCCTATGAATTGTGAAAACCACCATCTTGAAAGAAAGGCAAAAGTATGTCTGTGGTCTGTAAACCAGATGATTACTGCTGGGTTTGTAATTTTGTACTCTTAAATGTAATTCATATGCACAATACTTAGGCAGATATTTGCATAGCTTTTTACATATTAAGAAGTTCGTTTGCAGAAACAGAGTAGCATTGGTAAGTTATATTTTATCCCATTAATAATCAGAAGGAGTTAAACATCTGAATTTTGTAGAAAGACTTCAAAATACTGCTCAAAATACCTCAAACCCATCCTTTGTAATGGCAGCATATGAACCAGAAGAGGCAACACATGAAGGGAATTATTTCAGCAGATGTGACACACAAGCTTTCACTAAGCACAACTTTGCAAAATGATTTCATAGAAGAATATGGGAAGAAAACTTGGTTCAAAAATCAAACAAAGGTTGAAAGATGAAAGACAAGAAGCCAGAGGTTCCAGAGAAGACTTACATTTCTGTCAACCAAGAACTGAAGTTTACTTTATATACTGCCCAGGAAACCTGCTGCCAGACACTACCTGGAGATGAAAAGATGCAGGACAGAAAAACAAGATCATAACCATAAACAACTACTGACCAGAGCCATGATAAAACTGGTGCTTCTTTCCACGGGAAATTCTGCTTTTTGACATTTATTTTTGTTGCCAGTCAAAATCACAACAGGTCTTTAAATTTACGAGGAATCAAATATAAATTGGCAGATGGATAGACAAACACTCAGAAGTTTCTAAACAAGATATGACTTCTTCTTGAAATATATCATCCCAATCCCAATACTGATAGAACCTTTTTCCAGAATGACAGAATGATAAAGGTTGGAAGGGACTTCTGGGTCCATCTGCCCCACGCCCTGCTCAGCAGGGAAACCCAGAGCAGGGGGTGCCCAGGCTGACATCCCAGCAGCTGCTGGAGGTCTCCAAGGAGGGGACCTCACAGCCTCTGGGCAGCCTGCCCCAGTTCTCCATCACCCTCTCAAATACAAAAAGATATTTTCTTATGTTCAGATGGGATTTCTTGTGTTTCAGTTAGTGCTTGTTGTCTGGCTGTCACTGGGTGGTATACCAAGCTTTTCTTGATAACAAAATTTGGTCCAGAAGACCTTTTTATGGAATAGATTTGATGAAGTACTCAGCTCCATGCAAGCTCAGAGCTTCTGATTTTGGCTTCAAGTTGGCATTTCCCCATATATGAACTAGTATTTTCCTATCTGCAGCAGTGTTCAGCTGGGAAATGCCCTTTCCATCTCCCTGTAGGGGATCACGGTGCCAAAGTACCTTAAATACCCTCCCAGGTGCCCTGTTGGAGGGCTGGTGCTTGCAAATAGGTATCAGTGTGACAAAGGCAAAAAATAAAAATCACGAAATGGGCCATCTCAGTTAATTGTTTGGTCTTAAGGAAACTTTGATTGCCCTCTTTGACAAGTAAAGAGACAAGGAAACAAAGGAATTAAATGCCTTGCCTGAGGATACACTGTGAACAGTAGCAGGGCTTAATACAGATTTTCAGGAGTGCCTGGTATTCTGATCCTTTTTTTCTTCCTGTGCCTCCCAATTGCCCCGATAACAAGCGCTGCCTGAAGGGAAGATGGCCCTGAAGGTCATTATTAAAAAAAAAAAAAAGTAAATAAAAACATGCCACACCAGCAAAGTCTGTTTATCTACGATTAGTCTCCTTCTTTAATGGACTCCTAGCCACCTAAAATCATAGAATATCCTGAGTTGGAAGGGACTCATCAAGTCCATCACCTGGTTTCACATAGGATCACTCAGAATTCAAACCCTACATCTGAGAGTATGGTTCAAACATCTCTTGAACTCTATCAAACTTGGTGCCACGACCTGGGGAATGCTGGGTGAGTTTCTGCATTACCATTTTGTTCAGATCAGGAGTGTGCTTGAAACTAGTCTTCCACCTGTCCCCCTACTTTCTGGGTGGTGGCTCACATCTGGTCTTAGAGCTCATGAACTGCATTTTTATTGTCTTGAGCCAAACCAGGTGATAGATCTGAGGTATGCACACGATGGTATACTTATCTCTGGCAAACATTTTAATCCACAGCTCTAAAACCGGAGCTAGTCTGCAGAGAGCAGCGAGTACTGGTGGGCATCAGCTTCTTAGCATCAACATTTTGCTGTTATTTGCTTCCCAAGTGCCATGCTACTTGCTAGTGTAGCCATAACATCTAATCTCAGAAAACATTGCATCAGGAATTCAGTTCATTTTGCCATATGCATGGTGTTTTTGACAGCACCCAGTGCCTAAACCTCTTAAGCTGTGCAATGTAAATAAGCCTCTACCTCCAACTGCTGAAACCTCCAACAGTGAGCTCTGCAGAGGCATAGGAACAAAGTGCATGTGGGGTGGGGGCAATTGCAACATACCAGTGTTTTTTTCAGGACTAGGTCACTTAAATAGTGTTTAGAGATCTGCTTGAAGGAAAAAATAATGTTGATTTTAAACTCTAGATCAGTTTTACTATTTTTAGTCCGTTGAAGTCAGGATGAATTTGAGTCAGTCACCATTTCATTACCTGAAAGTAAGATATGAACAACATAAATTGCAGGCTGTTGCCACTGTTTTACTCTGTGTATGTTGATAAAATTCAGAATGGAAGAATGTATTTTTTTTTGTATTTTTTTCTAAGAATGTTTGCTGTTAGATTCTGAACATTGCAATTTATATTTATTGTCATTAAATAAAGTCTATTTTAAAATAATATTACATTTGTTGTTGATTATCCTTGTTTGTTTTTGTACAAACAATACTGCTGCTGCCAAAGCCACATTTAAATTCTTAGAACATCATCACTGTCTAATTTCCATATTCTCCCTCTTTTTCAATCTTTTGTCATTAAACTGTTACTGCTGCTGTAATTTATCTCCTGTTTTTCCTGCATCCTCTAGATGGAAGTCATTCCTTTCAACCTCAAGTCAATGACAAGGACCATTATGTTCTCATACAAATAAACAGTTTAGGTCTTTATACCTTTTCACTCCTGTCATGATAAGCCCTGTGTTGTGTTTCAGAGTCATCATTTATTTCTTCATCTGTATCAAATATGTGAGATGCTCCCACCTCCAGGCAGGCCAGATGCTGTATTCCTCATGCAGCCCAGGCAGCAAGCAGTGGTACCGCACAGCACAGCCTCCAATATGGCAGCTGCTTCATTTTGTCTGAAACAGAGGTGACCGGCAGACTGCAACTAAACCAACTTCCAAATCTCACTTTCTGTATCTTCTTGTCATCTGTCTAGATCGTCATCATGTCTCTTCTGCTTCTACTCCAGTTCTTCCTCTCTGTGACACTGCATCAGAGCCATTCCACTGCTCCTGTTCCACAGGGACACCCCTGCATCGATCTGGTTTTAAGTCAGAGCAAAACCAAAAGCAGCTCCATCACGACTGGTAGTAAAGAGTTATTTTTCTACAGGCAGAAGGATATAATCACAGGCCAAATCTGTATGAGGACAGTGTGTTTTTAAATCCTTATTGACAGATACATTTAAAACTCTTCAAAGAACAAGCTCTAGAATTTTGCTGATAGCTACACAGATAGCCAAAGTAGCATATTATGATGTTCTTTCTATGCTCTTCTGATGTTGCCTGCTTAGTTTCAGCTGTTTCTGTCCCAGAATGGATGAACCGCTTTTATTTTGGATAAGAGTACATGCCAGATCAAAGTGCACTGTGCTCTGCCCCATCTGGTACGCCCTGCCTGTTCACTGTGCACATCACAGGAGAGTTCAGCAAAGGTATCAGCAAGGCAGGTTCACCATCTACACCAAGCCCCCCCCCACCCCCTTTTTTTTTTCTGTTACATTTCCATTTTTACTGTGCATCAATAACAGATTAAAAAAGCATTGAAAAGATACGGATGTAGTTAGTCCTCCACATGGCTTGGGGCAACATTTTTGTCACAAGAAAATAATGTATCTTAATAGGCTGGAAAAAGCAATGAACATTTTCTAGGAAAGCTGACAAAATCATTTCTATTTGCAACCTGGAAGTACAACAAAAGAAAAGCCTTTCAAAGTTGTTTTTTTGTTTTTGTTTTTGTTTTTAGCACGTTTATTACATCCTCTGATACAGTTATCCTGTATAAGCAATGCTAATAACTGGGATTAAATTTACATTTTATCAGTCAGCAACGATGCAAAGAAATTAAATCACTTCTCTTGCTTTTAGAACATATTAATCAATTCTGTACTTATCCCAAGCAGCTCTAGCACTGTAATTACATAGGATTACAGAAGTGTATGTGTGAACACATATCTTCTGCCCTCTTTCCAAAACACACACACATGCACACTCTGACGGGTGTTCTGCCAGCTATAAAGAACATAACTCATCACCTGCCTCATTATGAAAGACATTCATTTCCAGTAACAACAAAGAAAGTCTTCCATCCAGCAGTGTGAAGGTAGACCATTCTCTATAAACATGTAAGGTACACCAGATGATAAAGGGGACTAAAAAGCACACAGCACAGATCATCAGACCACAGAGAAAATCCCACCAAGTTCACTGTTACAGCAAGCAGAGGTTAGGGTACCAAAAATCTACCTCTGGCATATGAAGAGAGAGCGGGGAGGGAAAAAGTCAAATTCTTAAGTTGTGCAAGAATAAGTAAATCACATCCAACTATGACGGCATTAACAATATCAAGGATTTATATTTTTCTGATGTTCATGTCAGCCTCCCAAACCATTTCTCTGCTCCTGGGCAGACAACACATGACAAGCGGATAAATAAGCTGTGCTCCCAGTCACACGCACCTGCCAGCTATCATCTTACCTTCCCGCTCTTGCGCGATGCCATTTGGACACGAGTAAGGAGTCTCCCCTTACAGCCGCATTGTGCTCATTCATGCAGTCATTCTCTAAACCAGTCTGGCAGCTCAGAGCGAGCAGAATTACACTTAAGCCTCTGTGAACAGGGCACTGCGGGATCCTTGCTTTTGGTCCGTTCCCTTCTGGAGTGGGAAGCGGTGACCGATCCCTCCCACCCAATGGGCAAGACCAAATGTCCATCTACAACACCAAGGATCCATGGCTTATAGAGTTTGTCAGGCTGAGCTCACCAAGAGGTGAGCCAGGGGTTCAAGTTATTTGTCTCAGGACAGATCTGCTCTTCAGGTTAGCTGGAACGGGACACACTGTGCCTTTAAGAGTGCTCTGTATGACCGCAGGGCTAGTCTTGGCACCTGGTCTTGGCTTTCTGAATATCCCTATTCAGGGAGAGCTATTGTGCTTTGACTTTTTGCTTCACCTTAATCCAAATGAGTTTTCAAGTTCAGACAAGCCCTCTGGTTGTTCATAACTTTAACTACATAGGACATTATACAGGCGGCTACAAACTGGCAGAATCAGGCCCTTCACTATTGTCTTAAGCATGGTTTCGAAAAGAATACGGCACTGTTACTTACGGGTTTGCCAAAGCAAACTGTGACCTGGCATCTGAAAAAAAGGAAGGAGACTGGGACGCATGACAGCAACAGATGTCTGCCGTGCAGCTGGGACATGGACAAAGTCAGAGGGAGGATCTGCAAGAGGCTGTGGTAGGAGGCTGAGGCTGCAGGGCAAAGGCAGCTCCTTCCCCAGCCGCAGAGACCCCATTTCAGTGCTGTCAAATGCTTCAGAGCAACAACTAAGAAATTCTTTCCATATCTGCTGTTAATTAGTAACTGCTTATTTACATCTAGGAAAGGCAAACACTGGTCTGCCTCTCCTGGAGTGCCATGCTTCAGGATTAGCAACAGACAGACCTTCTGCAGCTCACAACGTTTACATATTGTATTCTCTTTAACAGGTACGTATGCTAAAAAACACAATGCAAATTATAACACTGTTTTCACACCCTACTACAAAGTAATAATAAAGAAGAAAAGGCCTGCATGAGCAAACTTTGTGCTTCAACAAAAAAAATAAGTAAATATTAAATAAAAACTGGTTTCTTGTCAGTCCGTTCCTAATTTTTTCCCCCAGTGATCTATAAGGGAAAAAAAAATTGTCACCACCCCCAAGAGAATCTATTAACAAATCCTTTATTACCTTGCAGCTGAAGTAATGACATCTTATTGACAGCACAGCAGAGCAAACAGTGTCTTACTGAAAGCTTCAGTGCTGGATTTGGGCTGTCCTAAGGACTTGAGACCAAGTAAAGTAAACAGGCTTTGCTACTGAATGAAAGACAATGGTTGTTCTACTTCATCAGTGGCCTTTAGCACTCCTAGACACAAAGAAGGTATGCACAGTTCTCTGAAATATCATTTGCTAATTTTGTACTTCACCCAAGTATTAGATCAGCTACAGATATTTTTGAGGACTGAACTGAGTCAGTGATTTGGGTTTTTGTTTTTCATTACCGTGTAAGATTTTACTAAAATTACTAATGTACCTTTATTCCTTAGGTAGTGTCACCCTCTAAAATCTGCTATCAGCATCCTGCAGGTAAAATGAGATTTTTGCAGAACCAGTTATCTAAATTGAGTCCATTGTATACATTTGATTTTGTCAGGTGTCTTCTGAAGTTGATGCAACTCACCAGTCCAGGCAAAAAATCCCTCTATTTTCATATATTCAATCTTATTCTGGATCAGTGAGTCAAAAAGCCTCATTACAGACCCAGCCAGCACCAGCAGCAGTATCAGGGGATGGTAGGTGCAGGCAGAAACTGGGCCAGTGAAGACCATTTCCACTCTTCAGGTATCCTTCTTCAGTGAAAGCTGAATTCTCAGGGAAAGGAAATGTTAATAAATACTTAATTTGACTTTTTTGTTTTTGTTTTTTAAATAGAGAAATATCAGGACATTCCCAGTGGTTCCCTCCCCTTGTTCACACCCGTAGCTTCTGCATAGACATTAGAGGCTCTGCACAGCACTCTCCTAAGGGATTATTCCTCATCTAATGAGCAAGGGACGAGCTATGGATTCAGACAGATAGAACCAAAGACAAACTTCAGCTTGATGTACAACAGGATCTCCAATTTCCATATTCTTCACCCAGGAAGGAGATACAAGCATGCCTGATCTTTGAGGTGGATTGCTTTTCCTTCCTCCAGACTCAGGATTGCCTGATTTGTGCACATGATCTAATAAGCCTAGTCTGATTTGTCTTGCTTTCATATAAATCAGAACCACCTACTTCATCGACTTCTAAATCCCTGAATGAGACAATGTGGCAAAAATTCCCAAACCTTTATTTTCTCTTTTGCTTCTAGTTTTTACTTGGGATTGCAAAGAAAGAGGACCAACTATACTTATATTCTATAGCTAATGCTTACAGTAGCATCACAGCAGTAGCTCTTCACCACCCCACTCTGGTGGTGCCCCTCAGGTACGACATCCTATGGACTTGTAAGGATACAGCACACTACATCTCAGTCCAACATGTGGCCCTGGTCAGCCTCAGACACAGACCTAGACACTCAGCATCCTATATCTTGTATATCCAACCTAAATCTCCCCTCTTTAAGTCTGGCACCATTTCCCCTTGTCCTATCATCCCATCACCACAGACCCCGCTGAAGAGTCGCTCCCCTCCTTTCTCGCAGCCCCTTCAGACGCCGACAGGCCGCCTGAGCCCAGCTCTCCCCGCAGCCTTCCCGTCCCCGGGACGAAGGAGCAGCGGGGGCAGGGGGAGACACAGGGCTGGGTTTCACCTAAATCAGCATGATAATCACATTGCTTCGCAGAACACTGTCCTTAACAGAGGTTGTTCTTAGCCTTATCCTTAATAAAGGGGATAATAGTTCGTGAGAACAACGGTCACGGGGAGATATTTCTAGTCAGCTTTTGTTCTTGTACTTGGCCAGTTTGTGTGCTGCCTAAGGGTATAAATAGAGGGACTATAGAGGAGATTAGCAGACTTTCTTTCCAGCCGGACTCATGTGCCAAAGCGATGACTCTATTAGCATTGTTTCCCCTGAAAGGTTTGTTTCACTCCGGCTTTCAGAAACCAGCACAAAGGCACCAAGCCCTTCCTGAGGCCCCATTTTCTCCTCCAAAGAGGAGCAAAGCAGATCTTAACACCAGGACTGTATGCTTCCACCTGGGACAACCCAACCGCTCTCCACCTCCCCTTGACGCCAGGGGCAAGGCTGCTCTGAGGGTTTTACACCTCCGCACATCTCAGCACCGCAGAGCGGCTTTTTTTTGGACGGTAGCGTTTAACACTCACTATCTGTAGATGAAGTGTTAGTTAACGATGGCTTTGGCCTTTCATATGCCTCAAAGATAGAGCACTTAAAAAGTCTCCTATGTACGGTCACCCCAGTACCACGAGTTAGAAGACAGAGAAACCAGGGAGTCAAAGGCTAGGCCTCACCTCCCTGAGCTTTAGAGCATGGACAGCAATATATGAGAAGGTCACACGGGGATCCCTTTGTAATGAACAAATAGGCATCTTTCAGGTCTGATCCTTCTGATCCATTTTGACTGACATGGGTATGCAGTGAATCACCTAGGGGTAAACAAACATGTACTCTGTTGTCTGTAGGTGACCAGGCAATATTGCATTTCTGCTTCAGTTCTCTATCAGATGGGCAATTTACTAAGCTCCCAGCTTCTCAGTTTTCTCTTTCTTTCTTATTCTTCCTCCCTCCCTCCCTCCCTCCCTCCCTTCCTTCCTTCCTTCCTTCCTTCCTTCCTTCCTTCCTTCCTTCCTTCCAACAATCTCATCTTTCACAAGTGTACTTTTCGTGGATAGAGCTCACAGTAATACAAATATCACCGAAACACTGGAGAGAAAAATAAGAAAGAAAGGTGACTTCCCAGTGGAGCAAGCACGTGGAAAATGACTAAGTGACCACATCCATCACAGAAGGAGCTGCCAGATATAACTGCTCTGAACACTTCATAGGATCCACCAGAATGTCTGTACATGTGTTTAAATCAATTTAAACACCTTTCTGAACTGGCTTGAGGTGCCTATCATGGCAGAGGACTAAGCTCTTTCAGTATACGACCACCAGAGTTCCCAGAGACCAATCTGAAAAATCAATTGTTTTGATTGCATCCATCCATGTGGTGTGCAGAGCTTTTCTGGCATACCATAACCATCTCTTTGATCCAGTCCAATATGCACAGTGCTAAATTTTAGCAACTAGAAACAACAATTTGAATTCCAACATAATCATTCATACCGGGTGCTTAATGGAACACCAGGATGAAGGCTGAGAGCCATCTAAACAGCCAAGTGTGAATTACTGCACCATAACTCAAAGTCATTGGTAACTTTTATTAATAATTTATAGAGCTGCATATTATTAATGTATGCAGAAACAGCTGTCTCTCTCTCCGGTGGAATTTGCTTTTGTGAGCGATTTAGGGAAGGCCAAGGAGATTAAGAAGCAGAAACCCAGCAGAGCTTTCCTGAACAACGAAGAGGAGAGCTGCAGAAGTAGGTCACAGAACCTTTCAGTAGGTGGATGGGTCCTATCCTCATTAGTCTATTTTTAAATACACCCAGTCCTTAGCTGGTATAAAAGAATTTGGTCCCATTGACTCATATGCAGCCAGCCTGACATATTGACACACTTTGAAAATCTGACCCGTGCTTGTTTAAAGTGTAAAGAAATAGCCTGACACACACCAATTACAAGCCTGGGTGATATTTTGAGCGTGCAGTAACACAAAGCAGGACATGCAATACGCTGCGATAACAGTGAAATTTGAATATTCTTCAAGACAGGGGGCCAAAGTGCTGCTGTGTGAGTGCCATACTGCTGCACGATGAGTGCATTACAGACATACAGCTGCCTCTACATATTTGTAAAGCAGATATTGCCTTCTTATTCGCTAGCCCATGTGCTTTACTTACTAACTCATTAGAGCTGCCCTCTAGGATTTCTTCCACTTGAGGACTGAATCTCTGATCTACTCTGGAAGATTAAAAAGCACTCATGGTTTTACAGAAATCAGTTCCTCTTATTTAAACACATAATTAATTTCATGGCAGGCATTTCCCAGCATTTTTTTTTCTTTCCAGTCTATTTACAAGCCTACTGTCTGCAGCAGAGTTTGTTTAATGTGCTAACATTTGTACATCAATTACTTCATGAGAAGACAACCTCCAGAAATGAATTATCTATCTCTTAGCTACCATTAAAATACAGCATAATAACAGCAATAATAATAATAATGATAATAATTTCTAAGGCTGAATGGAAAATATTTTCACACTCCAGATCTAGGAGTCCAAGATGTTTGATATTGAACAACCAGGGAAACACAAGACCTTAGGAAGTTTCCCACAAACAGATTTAAAAGCCTGAGAAAAGCTGGAGGAAAACGTCTTCACCTGAAACTCAGAAAAAGCAAAGTGAGATCCTGATGTCAACGTATAATTATTTTAAATGACAACATAAAATAATTTCATTAGAGGAAATTTGGGGAGTCCTTCTCAGCCAATGTCCAGTCGTTGGATGCACTCTTGCTAAGTTTGAAGGTAGGAAGATCTGGTTTGAATCAAGATCTTCAGCATCCCAGGATGGGTAATGGACACTCACCCACTGCAAGAGGGAGAGGAGACTCATCCTCTCTGATAGTCTTTTCCCTTCTCCTCCTCCTGTTTCCTCCCAGCTTGAAGCAGAAGTGCAATAGTTTAGCCAGGAACATTAAAAATGTCAACTGTCAAAGAGAGTTAATTTTAAGATTTTTGTTTCCCTTTTAGCTGGTTTTTGGTGTTTATATCTTCCAAGAATGTGGATTTGGTTTTTATCCTTGCTGCTCTGGAGCTTTGAGGAAAACCTGAGGTTAGAGGGATTTTTAGATCATCATAGGTGTGCTTTTGGATCTAATTCTTAAGTATGTACCAAATATGAGTTAACAAATTTTCAAGATTGTAAACTGGAGAAAAGCAAAATATGTAATGATCTTGCCTTAAACACAAACAAACAGACAACACTTGAGTACTTACTCTGGATACTTATTTTGGATACTTATCACACTTGCAAGGTCTGCAAAATTTTCTGATACACATTTCATGTTTGTTAGTGGTGATTTTAGACTACAGATACGAGCAGAAGGTGCTGCATGAGGCAAAGCACCAACTCACACTGCTGTGGATTTCTTCTCAAAGCTCCCTTCCTGATTGTAAAAGCAGACCAGTTTTAATCACTCTAGCACAAGTGTGCAGTGCCTCAGGGTACCCTGGGGTGAGCTGTGCTCCCGCTGCAGGAATTGCTGCCCGCTCCTGGCACCATGGGAGCCCTGCAGCACCACATGGGCTCTGAAGGCATCTTCCAGTCATGGAGGGCTTTCTGACCCCATGCTGTGCTGCCAGCAGAGCTGTCTCTTTCGGAAGTTTTTAAATTATCCCAGTTACTGCTGACTTGAAAGTTTTCAACAGTGCATATTCTTTTCAGAAAAAAAAAATAAATAAATAAAAATGCCAGTTCGTCAAAAAGGGAACTTTGAACAGAAATCTGTTGAGAACAAAATGAGAGAGACAAAGAAAAAAAAAGATTATTGTCCTGTGCAAAAGTGGAATTTCTGCTCTAGTGCAGAGAGACCGAAAGCCCCAGCCTCACAGAACAGCATCCCTACCTGCAATAGCCATTACCTCCACATCTGTGCAACTCATCTAGCAGAAACAGCCTGGGGTTGAGTCCCCAACACACAGAATCCAAATTAGATCTGTTATTTCTGCAGCTAGATAAGAAGGCAGTGCTGCTACAATGGCCCACCACATCATCAATCTCAGTGCTGTGGTTTCCCCAGTCACACTTGCATTCCTGTGTTGAAAGAACCATTGCAGCACTGCAAGATCTGTCTTTGTTCCACATTTTCTCATATATTAATATGTTGGCTCCAATTATCCTGGGGAAAACTGGCTGTTCGCAAGAGCTCAATTTCAGTAGTAACTTTTCAAGAAGTTTTTGGTGGTACAGCTTAAAAATCATACCATCAATAGCATTTCTCATAAAATGGATGCCACCAGCCCACAGACACTCCCTGTGATGGTCATTTGGAAACATGAGGAGCTCACAGCCACCATGAGACACCCTTGCATAGCTGGCAGCACTAGGGGTGAGGCTGCTCTCCCCATGAAGGTAGCCCTGAGATGGTGGGTGGGTGGAGGGTCTAAACCTATCCCTTTGGGTCTAACCACAGCTGCCAGGAGATGTCTCTGAGGCTTCATTCAGGTTCATTCAGGTTCCCCACAACAACCACAGTACCACTGGGATGCAGCATACGGCCTGTGCAGTAACAAACGAGGAGATTTTAAAGGAAATTTTTGTGACTCACCCAGAACCATGCTGTTGTCCTTCCAAAGTTAAACTTGTTCCCTCACACTGTTGTGATCTGGGTATGTCTCTCTTGGACTAGTAAATGGTAATTTAATGGGTTGTTTCCTCCAATATCCCACTTGTGCTGGTTAAATGCAATACAATTTACCTGTCTGATGAAGAGCATTTCCTCCTCATGTAATGTGAAGCTTATAAGTCCCATACCTCTGCTCTCCACATAAAGGTGCAATATAGAGTTTCAGTGTTCTTTCATAAGACAGGGCAAACAGGAACAAGGCAGAAGCTGGATAGTTTTCTTCTATATTCATTTATTTATATGTTGTACTCCTGATTTTCGGTGTTTCGTGTTTGCTGCTGCTGTAGTGAAGCCAAGACACACACATACACGTCTCCTCATCCCTACAGCTCCATGTAAAGCCAGCCGTAGTGAAGTTTAGCACTGCCTGTATATCAAAGGGAAATCAGCTGGCAGCCAGCAGCAGAGTCCATTTCTAAACTGAGGTGTGCACTGAAAATGGGCTGCAAAATAGTGCTGTTAGTGAGCATGTTAAAGAGGAGCAGTTATTAGCAGTCTTTCAGTTCAATGCTAAACTGTACTGAACAGAACAAGGATAAGAGCATTTCATAACTGAGGCAGTGCAAGTTGCATTATGAATTTCAATGGCATGCTACACAGTTACATTACATTATTTGCCATATATTTTAACTTTTTAGTTGCCCCCTCTTCCCTTAAACAGGGCATTATCCTATGCAAAATCATTAAAAGCCTATTAGCATGAAAAGGCAAACTTGTATGAATATTAATAGAATATGAATGCATACTGTTACACTTCCTTCCTTTGTTTGGGTCAGGCCTATTTCCACAGGTGGGCTGATAGAGCAGGAGTGGAGCATGGCTGACCCTCTTTGCTCTTAGCAGTGGGTTACCTTTGTAGATTAACCTTTGCATCCATATGCTGAGGTGCTGATTATGAGTCTCTAGTTGTGAAAATCTCTTAAGATAGAAAGATGGTGGTGTCTGTCTTCTTCCTTCAAGCTGACTTGAGACAATTTTTCACAGTCTAAAAGCAGGTTACTTTTATTCTGGAAAAGAACAATGTGGAAGACATCAATAGATTTGTTAGAAAGGTGATTTCTTTAGAATCATAGAATCCTTAAAGTTGGAAGGGACCTCTGAAGGCCACTTAGTCCAACTGCCCTGTAATGAATAGCAATATCCACAACTAGATCAAGGTGCCCAGGGCCTATCCAGCCTCACTTTGAAAGTCTCCAGGGACAGGGCATCAACCACAACACTGGGCAACATGTTTCAGTGCCTCACTACCCTCACTGTAAAAGATTTTTTCCTTATATCCAACCTAAATCCACCCTCCCTGAGCTTGAAATCATTTCCCCTTATTCTGTCACAACAGAACCTGCTAAAGACTCTGTCCCCTTATTTCCTATAGCTCCCCTTTAAATTTTGAAAGGCCACTCTCAGGTCACCTCGCAGCCTTCTCTTCTCCAGGCTGAACAGCCCCAGCTCTCTCAGCCGATCTTCGTATGGGAGGTGTTCCATTCCATTTATCATTTTGTGGCCCTTCTCTGGACGCGCTTCAACAGCTCTATGTCTCTCCTGTACTGAGGACTCCAGATCTGGACACATCTTTACTATGTATGTCTACTGTTTCACTGTTTTGTCCGCATACAGTAGTCAGTTTTCATGCGAGCATCTCAAAATGCTCTCGACCTCCCATAAACTGAGGTGCATGTGAGTGCCAGCGTTCCTCAGATAAACTCACCTGAGTGAGTTTGTACCTGCAGACCTCCAAGAACATGAGGAGCAGAAGGCCATCCCATGAAACCACTCCAGCATCTACTTTGCAGTTGGTTTCTATCTCCAGATCTTCTCTAACAGCTGTACAAATCATTTCAAGTGAAATGACATTAACTGTGTGAGAAACATGAGAAGAAAAAAATAGAATAAAAAGATAGCAAAAAGTATGGTAAGAGAAATTTAAAACCCAATGAAAGGAGCCGTGTTTGCGGAGCGCATCCCATCCAGCTGCTTCCCTTTGAACTTGGGGAGTCCCAGTTTCTGTGGGGGCCTCAGCATCGCTGGGGCAAGGGAAGCAGTCAGGGAATCGCTGCAGCCAGACCCTTTGATATGAAAAGCGAAGGATTTGGAGGAGGGAAGAGTGCCTTGCACACCTCCAGCCTGTTCTTTTTGGGGAGGAGGTTGTTGATTTCTTGTTTGAAGTGATAAGCACTGAAAGCTCTGTGTCTGGGTTTCCATGCTACACACGTAAGCTAAAAATAATTTTACAAAGCTCATCAGAGAAAGTAGTACTGCATCAGCCAGGCGGTGCGGAGGATACTCTGGTAGTTTTTCTTCCTTGATCGCTTACAAGTTTAAGTTTGCTTTGAAAACTAAATGGTACTTCAAAACACAGGAGATTTAAGAATAAAATTCCCATTAGCAGCTGTTTTTAAGAATTATCAGGGCAAATCCCTTCATACAAAGACAAGAACAAACTTCTAAAATTCAAAGGCTCTCATAAGAAGAAAAAAAGGAAAAGTCCCACAGATAAGAGCCCTCCCCCCTCTCCCCTCCAGCACACACGCTCATCTGCAGGGCTCAGTCCCCACCAGCAGGGGCTACAATATCTCATATGCTCAAAGTGACTAAACACCAACTGAACTGCAGTAAGGCAGTGCACACGCGTGGCCAACCTTCAGTAAATGCGTGATTAAATGTGTTTGCTCCGACTCATTTTCATCACTTCGCAAGATGTTGTTTCTCACGCTGAGCGCTGGGTAGGAGCACATGGTGCTCGGTTCAGGTGGTGCGTGCTGAGGGTCTGCTCATGCTGCTGGCACCCTGCTGTGGCTGAAGCACGGTATCCGATCGTGGCCTTTCCCAGGGATGCACACTTGCTCTTTCTCCTTGTGCTGTTGTCTCCCTTCTGTATCAGTGAAGCTATGATCAAATCTCCTAGCCAAATAGAAGTGGCCTGCATAATACTAAAACATTGGCAGAGGAACTGTGGCCATTGCCCCAGCCAGCTGGGTACAGCCAACCTGATACTGCTGCTGATACTCCTTTGGGATCGATGCATATTCAAAAAAGAGAAATGGGACTCGTTTCAGCTGGGAAAGCTGCATCTCACGTTGTCTTATCACCTGCCTGCTTAGCAAAGCCATTGTTGAAGACAGATATGTGAATGATATTTTTAATTACATCAAACAGTGGAGAGGGGAAAAAAAAAAAAAGGAAGAAGAAGAAAGAAAAAGAACCTGAGCTGAATGTCTTGTATCTAAAAGTGGAACTCAGTTGTTGCTTGCTGCAGTGACAGTCAGTTGGCTCAGGTCACCATTGTAGCAGCTGACTGTTCCTGTTTTTTTTGTCATGTTATGTTTCTGACCACAGTGTGACCGCATCAGCTCAGCAGAGCCCAAGGCAAATACCAGCAGTAGGAATGGCAGGGTGCAAAGTGCTTCTTCATTCAGTGGAAGCAACAAATTGCTAGAACAGCTCAAGACATAATGTATTTTAGCCTGCTTACCTTTGTCTTTCAAGCTTTGATGTGTTACATTAGTCCATAAATAATAAAAAGAAAAATAAAATGCAGGTGCTCTTCTCAGCCATAGGAATGGTTTGTGCAGAGATGTAACTCAGACAGGGTGGGGTTCAGAAGAGCACAGGAAGACCTCTTTTAAGAACATGGTCCACTCTCTGAAATGAAATTATTTACACAAGTTTATCTTCTAGACAGTGCATTGCTGGTTTTGAACTCATGGTAGGAGCTATTGCTGTATTGAAGAAGAAATTACTGGGTAGAGATCAAGATGGCAAGATGGCAACATGGCACCAGTGCTAGCACAGAGATGTGGCCATGCTCCTTCCCATCCTGCCCATCCTAGCCCATTAGGTACCATGAGATCCCCTACATTAAGCAGGAGTGGCATAATTAGTGTGTCACATTAAGTCCCTGTTGCTGTAAGCTGCTGTAAATCTGCTAGCAGACCCTTAGCAGCTCTTGTAACCTGGTGAAAGTCTTGCTGCAAAGCACAGTCTCTTCAAATGTCATTTGTTGTCTGGCCTCATTAGCATTTGGTTATCACGCAGAAAAGCATTTTCCTTTCTTCTAGCTTGGAATATGTGAGCCTCCACTTTCTATGACTACCCCTTTCACGAGTGGGAAATGTGAACAACAGCTGCCTCACCTTCCCTATAGTACTGTACTAGTTTTCAGTCTTTGTATCCCAACAGTTAAAAGAGACTCAAGTAGGGTGCCCAGCAGTGCAGCCAGCCAGAGAGGAGAGAGGAGACAGGTAGCAGGGCCTTAATTTGATTACACTGCCATGGACCTCTAAGGGCCCTTTAGCAGATCACAAAGGGTGTGTGGATAAGTCCTCCTAGACTATTTATTATTTTGTTTCCTTTTTTTATGTCTCCTTTTTATTTGTCTCATTTCTAAGAGAAACAACTTCAGCCTTATCAATCTCCCTTGATATGAGAGCTTTCTTCTGCTCTAGTCATGTTTGTCACCCTTCCCTGAACCCTTCTGAATTCTCTTGTTATTACTTTGAACAAAGATGGATGGAACAGCATTTCCCCAGACACACAATTTGCAGAAAAACAGGTCAAGGCTGGCCTGAACTCTCTGAGCTCTAGGGAGGTCAGTGGAGTCACCCCAGGAATGAATGTACTCCTCTTCAGTTTGGTTTCTAGCCAAATTCAGTTTCCTTGCTGTTGCTCAGGGTACAGAAAAAAACGTTATTGACAACAGTAGTGCATGCAGCTGAAGTCTTCTGAAACGTACAATGGCTGCTACAGAAGTAATGCCTCCTATTTTATTACGTCAGCCCGCGATGTCAGAGGAGGATGTTGGTGCAGGAAATGCTGAACCTTCCCACCAATATTCCATTCCATGTTGTTGCCGTGTGACAGATGGCAGCAGAGGGGCAGCCTGACACATTGGTGTCTGACATGGAAGTGTGTATGAAGCAAAGGTGTGTCACTGAATTCCTCTATGTGGAAAAAATGGCACCCACTGACATCCATCGACATTTGATGCATGCTAATGGAGACCAGCCAGTGGATGTGAGCGCAGTGAGGCAGTGCTGGGGCATTTCAGCAGTGGTGACAGCAACAGTGGGGCAGATTTTTTACAAGGGCGGCATGCAGGCGCTTGTTCATTGCTGGCAAAAATGCACATCTGATGGTGGTGACTATGTCGAAGAATAGTGTTTTGTTCTATCAGTGTCATTGTGCTGTAAATGTGGAGCATTTTAGGAAATTAATGCCTAAAGCCATCTGTATAGAACTATAACACCTGACCAGAGAATTGATCTGGCCATCTTAAGCTCTTGTTCAGATCATTGCTAAAATGAAGAGGCAAGAAATCCGCTAGCAGTTTATTAAGGTCATTTTTTTTTGTCATGTGGTGCTGTCAACAAGGTTTAGGTTTTTCTTGTTCTGCATCCAACAACATTTATTTACTTTTATTTTTATTAAATCCTTCATTTTGATGCATCAGCTAACACGGTAAATTAATAATGCACCATTCAGGATGTGGTGCTTTCCTCTTCCATTTAAAATTATCTTGTTTTGGCATTATGCAGAAGAACAAATAGGAGACCTTGATTTTCTATGATATTCATTATTTTGTGCCTCCTCTGCTCTATATGAACTCTTTTCATACATTTACTTTTTCATCTGCTTTCTGTATCAAGCAGCTGTGTTCCCTCCATCTCTACACAGAAGTATTTCCATGTTTTTGTGGCAGGATTCTGCTTTGTCCAGATGCTCAGTGGCAGAAAGGAACCCAATTACAATACATCCAAAGTTCTGCTAAGTAGAACAATCAATTATCTCTTTATATGTTCTGAGGCCTTAGTGACTTTCAATCAGGGAGACAAATTTAGACCGATATCTTGCGTGATGCCATACTTCCTACCACCCCATAGTCCTTGCTGTGCTGGACTATGGACGCAGGAGAGTGGCAGTTCTCAGCTCCTGGGACTTTTGTCATCCATTGGCTTAAGGATACTGTGTAGAAAGAGTGAGATTAAAGCACCGTCAGACAAAGTGAACTGAACCAAGCTACTTAACAGGGGAGCACTGGAATAACTCTTCATTGGTCTGTCTCACAGCTACACTTCATGCCCTGGACCTGGAAGACCTTCTTTAGGATAGATGTTTTCAACTTGGCAGTGACTGTAATTGGTTTTTTGTCTTAGGGATACACAGTGCAGTACAGTGATTTGTATTCAGAAGACAACTGCAGAGTCAACATTAATAAAGAACTAACCAGCAAAAGGCAAAACAGATGGCTAGTGATACGTATGTTAGTGCTGAGCTCAGAGAGGTTCCCATAATCCTAAATTTCTTCATCAAGGGCCAAGCCAAAAAGCTGAGAGTGGCCTAGTTACATGGAGCAGGACCATGTTTAGGAACCATTGTGGACAGCCTGCTCTCCAGCCACAGCACCCTGTACTTTTACAGTACCACCTGTACTGGAGTATCCTCATCTTCCTCACCTCGGAGCTGGGCTGGGCTTGCAGTCACCTCTCTGAGTGCTGCCCTCCTCCACCATGCTTGAGTGCAGAGGGCTGTGCAGTCATGGCTGGCTCCCAGCTGGGCTGTGCTGACCTGTGCACCACAGATCTCTGCAAGATTTGCAGTCACGTCCAGCAAAAGAGATATTCACGAATTCTCACTTTAAATCCTGTTCCATTTCAAAATGCTGTCCCCTTGAGGGCTCTTTTTTTCCAGTACCTGCAAGCCTGCTAGATTTTTTTAACATATAGATAGGAGCATTTAGAAAAAAAAAAATAGGGACATTTCCTATTTTTGAAATACATCTAATAGAAATACATCTCTCTATCAAAATGCATCTAATAGAAAGAGCTTTTAGGAGAAAAAGAACTGAAAAGATTTGCTGCTTTTAAGGAACAGTTGAAACCTATCTTTCATTACAGCAAGACTTAGGGGTGGCTTTGATCTCTCAGTATTATCGGACCAAAGCCAGTTAATACCTAGAGTAGCAGCATTAGCTTTTGCACAGAATTCTTTAAATGACTTCTAGGGCCGTTAGAGTCAATTGTAAAACACCACTGCGTTTACCTAACCAGAATTTCCCCAGCAGATCAGTCCACAAAAAGCTTTAGATGCTGCAATAGCGAATGTTGCAGTTTTGAACTTTTATCACTTTTATCCAGTTACATCCCACTGACTTTGGGAACCTTAGCCAGGAGCATAACCTTCCTGTGCTCCTCTGAAATCATGGGAGATCTCTGGAGAACGAGTCAAACTGTCACATGGGATGAAGCCACGATCTTAGCAGCTGCTGAAATGCCCAGCCCTGGATTGTGTACCTGGGCTCCCTGAGCTCATGTACACATAAACTCACATGCCTCTGGATGGGATCTAGGAAAGCCACCAGAGGAGTCCTCTTAGCTCACAGACACAAAAGGGCTGAAGACAAGAGTCCCTTCCCAGCCCCAAGAGGCTGCAGATGCCTTCTTGCTCTCCTTCCTTCCTAGGAGCAACAAGGACACGTCTGGGGCTGTGGTAGTCTTGCTTCCACTTTCTTCTCCAGCCAAGGTAATTTTAAAGTAGGCCTTCATGTGGCCAACTGCCTGTAACTGGGTGGTGCTCTTGGTTTCTCCAGATAAATTCTTAGTACTGCGTTCAGCTCTCTCTAGAGCATGAAAGTCCAGTGGCTGCAAATAGAGGACACCCTGGGCACCTTTAGACTTGATCTCTCCACACACATAAATGGAAGCATGCATGAAGTCCATTTTCATGAATAGTTGAAAAAATAGGTGAATAACTATGTCATTTTTGAATGACTCAAGAAGCAAGTTGATCTGCTATCTACAGAGTACTCACCATGAAATATTGGCATTATGTGTTTGCCAGAATAAATAAATAAGTGAGTTTTTACCTGATAGCCTAAAAAATAAGGCTCACAATGAGAGGATCTGTTTTAAAAATGTAAACATGTTGTTAAGAGACAATAGTGTACCATTCATGAGTCTACTAAGGGTTTCTGAAAAGCTGAGTAGACAAAACAATATGAGGATCTCCACCGAAGGGAATGGAAAATCAGGTACTTTAAGCAAGGAATCAGTTCAAGGAAAATGAAATATCAACATAAAATATTGAAGTATTAAATGGACAGAATACTAAATCAAGAAAAAATAAAAATGAAAAAAGGAAGCCTACACAAGAACACAGAAAACAGAAAAACTGTAGAAAAGAAGAGCCATCAAGATTACCAACTAACAAAAGAAACTTCTGAGAGTTGTTCTCGTGCATTTATGCACTGGAAACACGCAAGTTTCTATATATGTAGTGTGTTTTTTGTTCCCAGAGCAATATGAAAAGTTTTTGCACAATATATTCTTTATTTTATAAAGCTCTCATAGAGACTACAAACATACACATTAAATATATAAATATTATAATAAGGTAACTCATTCCTTACCTTCGTAGTGAAAATGATCTAGCTTTTAGTAATGAAGAGGAGAATCAGATGCAGGTCAATGAGAACATTTCTCTGATCAACCTTCTCTGTAATCAATGACTTGAAGTGGTCCATCAGCCATCCATGCCTAAGTAGTGCTGCCAAATGAATTCAATCCATACTAAAAAAATATATAGAAAAAAATCATGGTCCACTAAATAAAATCTGGAATAGTGTAAATGAACACTAGGAAAAGCTCACTGAGAGTGCTCAAACACCTCAAGATATGCTCTTCATGACCAAATTAATAGAGTTTACGGTCTTACTGGTATTAAATACCCAAGTGAAAATTGAATCATAGGAGGAAAAAAATTCATGGGCAATTAAAAATCCCATAAGATTTTTACTTGTTAATGAAGACAATTCTGCATAGTAGTGACTGAAAGATAATTGTGCTTAGCAATTGGCAGATGTCATTCCTACATGTAAAATCAGCTGTTAGTCTTAACCCATTTACTAAAAGTGAGAATGTAGCTGTATCATTAAACACTGTTGTGCTCTGGGCTCATTGAATAAGGACTGGAGCTTGAGAAGCCAAAATGAGGAGATGAGATGGACTTGACTTAATTCCCTCTATCAATACTGTGGTTAAATTATCCATATAGAACAATGTGAGGAAAATCTCTTTTCCCTTCAGGTAAAATCCATTTTTCCTTTAGTGTGAGGAAAACGCCCTTCCAGTATCTGTTACAGAGATAAATACTGGTGTCCTCCTCCTGAAGCAACCAAGTAAATACCTGAAATGCCACTAACTTTTCTTTAAAAAATAAAATCAAAACCAAAACCACAAGATGCAAGTTCGTCCCAAAACTGCTCGGTAGGCTGTCAAATACTCAAAAGTCTTTGTGGGAAGAGATGTATGAAGCCATTTGGGGTTTTCATTGCCCCCACTGAAGGCATAAATCAGGAATCAGTTGCTGGAAGTTTAGAAGAGCTATTCCTGTGGGTGGGTTACTACATCATTTTGTTGAACCTTTCTTTGAAATGTGGTACTGGCCACTGTGCAAGAAATAGTAATGGGCCTGTCTGTCTAGTGGTCCGCTAAAATATGGCAATTCTTCTGTTCCTGTGGTACTTAATAGAGAAAAAAACAACAATAATTCACCACTAATTGATTAGATAACTGTTGATTTTTGTATTTATGAGCTGTCACACACAGAGCTCCAAACTTTCAAATATGGCTATTATTCCAAATTAGTTGTGATTCCCTCTATAAAACCCTCCCAGAGATTAGAGGGTTTGTTAAGATAAAATAAATGGAGAGTGTGCACTGAATTAGTAGGCTTTATGTTGTTTCAGGCTTCAGACAAGCTCATAGCTGCAAATAAATATCAAAGTACAAATTGAAAACATGGAGTATTACAAATGAATATGTAATGAAAAACGGATTTTTGAAACAAGGAGCATAATGTGTGCTACACAGATGGTGAAGGGTCTTGAGGGCGAGATGTATGAGGAGCAGCTGAGGTCCCTTGGTTTGTTCAGGCCAGAGCAGAGGAGGCTGAGGAGAAGCCTCATGGTGGCTGCAGCTCTTCACAAGAGGAGCAAAGGGGCAGTGCTGATCTCCTCTCTCTGGTGACAGCAGACCCTGGGCCCAAGGGATGGCATGGAGATGCATCGGGGAAGGGTCAGGTTGAGGGTTAGGAAAAGATTCTTCACCAGAAGGTGATGGGCATGGAACAGGCTGCCCAGGGCAGAGCCTCAAGCTGCCGGGTTCGAGGAGCCTCTGGATGACACTTTCAGACATATAGTCAGTTTTTTGAGTGGTCTTGTGCAGCTGGACTCAGTGACCCTTATGGGCCACCTTGCAACCTGGGATATTCAATGATTTTATGATTCTGCGCCTTTTATGAACACTTGTCACACAAAGCTGCAAAAGATCTAACGCTTAAAACCCAAATATAGTACGCATTGAATTTCAAATGCCAGAGATGCAAGGCCTAAAGATCTTTTTTGGCCAAGTTCTGACTTTTCCGCAAGCCAAATCAATGGACAAACACTGTCTGTTACTCCCCAACACTGTGCTCACTAGAAGCAGGTTTGGCATGCAGCATCACTGATGCTCCCACCTTATCCATAGCTCCCACCTCTCTAGCAGGGGAAGCATGTGGCCACTAACTTGAATCTTCAGCAGCACTTTCTTAATTATGTTTTGCTAATTATGTTATTGACCTTCCTCCGAGGAAGTTCCTCTCTTGAGAGAACAGAATTAACTCAATTAATTTAAAAATGAAAGGTGTTTCTTACTTTTTCTTTTTTCCTTTTTTTTTTAGTGGAGCAGAAAACAGTCTAAAAGTGGCATAGAAAGGAAGGAAGGCTGCCTGAACTGCCTATACTCAGCCATTTCAGATTCATGGAAATTACTTTCTCTATGCTGAACTTAGGCCATTGGTTCACTTCCTCTAATCCACTGTGAATAGTATATTGTTCTACTTTTATGACATAAAAAAAGAAAAATAAGTGATTGATATGAACAACATACCGAAAAAAATCACTGAACAGGCATGTCCAACCTGCAGCCCATGGGCTGCATGCGACCCAGCACATCTTACAGTGTGGCCACCCTCTGCCCCACGCACACCCATCACTCAGCAATGACCAAACATCAGTGTGTTATTAACTCCATCTGGGCTGAAACCGGGGCACAAAGTGAGCACAGTGCAGTGCCAGCTCAAGTTATGGCAATTTAGTTTATGGATTTTGATACATTCGCTAAACAACGTCCTGTGGACAGCAAAAAATATTCCATTTTGGTACAGGAATTTGAGAACAAGTTTCAAGATTGCAAAATATATATATATATATATGAAATGTTTTGGTTTATTTATGATTCTTTTTTTAGTTGATGTAAATACATGACCTGCAAATTTTCAAATGAAATGCCCAGAGTTGCAGTCATATATTCAACTGAAAAACCAGCTGGTTATCACCTGCTGGAGAGGAGCTCTGTGGAGAAGAACCTGGGTGTCCTGGTGGACGACAGGTTGGCCATGAGCCTGCAGTGTGCCCTTGTGGCCAAAAAGGCCAGTGGCATTATGGGGTGCATTAAAAAAAGTGTGGCCAGCAGGTCGAGGGAGGTGATCCTCTCCCTCTCCTCTGCCCTGGTAAGGCCTCATCTGGAGTACTGCGTCCAGTTCTGGGCTCCCCGGTACAAAAAAGACAGGGATCTCTTGTACAACGGAGGGCCACAAAGATGGTGAAGGACCTAGAGCGTCTTTCCTGTGAAGAAAGGCTAAATGAACTGGGTCTGTTTAACCTTGAGAAAAGAAGACAGGGGACCTGATCAAGGTCTATAAATATCTAAGGTGTGGGGTGCAGAGTGGCAAGGCCAGACTGTTTTCAGCAGTGTGTGGAGACAGGACAAGGAGAAACAGCCAGAAACTGGAGCACAGGAAGTCCTGTGCAGCCCTGGGCAGCCTGGTCAAGTATTAAATGGGGAGGTTGGTTGCATGTGGCAGGGGGGTTGGAGGTTCATGATCCTTGAGGTCCCTTCCAGCCCTGGCCATTCTGTGATTCTGTGAATATCCTGCTAGTTTTATGGTTTAGTTGCTCTCCTTTTTATGTTTTAATAAAAAATATTAAAAAATAAAATGTTTTGTTACTTATAAATACATTAACTACATAGATTATAATATAATGTAATATAATGTAATGTAATATAATATAATATAATATAATATAATATAATATAATATAATATAATATAATATA
>JAPSGF010000074.1:2485084-2586429 GCA_035772895.1 Perdix hodgsoniae
TAATATAATATAATATAATATAATATAATATAATATAATATAATATAATATAATATAATATAATATAATATAATATAATATAATATAATATATAACTATATTAGATTTATGAGGGCAGCTCCAAAAGTAGTACCTCCTTTATTTTATTTATGCTGGTTTTTTTATTATGTTGGCCCGCAATGTCAGAAGAGATGCTGGTGGTCTGACAGTAGAGGCTGAACCTTCCCACTGGTATTCCATTATATTTTGTTGCTGTGTGACAGATGGCAGCAGAGGGGCAATCTGACTAACTGGTGCCTGACGTGCATATGAAGCAAAGGTGTGTCATTGAATTTTTCCACGTGGAAAAAAATTGCACACATTAACATTGATCAGCACTTGTGAATGTTTCTGGAAACGAACCAGTGGATGTGAGCACAGTGAGGCAGTGAGTGGTGCATATAAGCAGCAGTGACAGCGACGTGAGCCACCTCCACCGGTGCAGATTCTTACAAGCATGGCATGCGGGAGATTATTTATCACTAATAAAAATGCAGAGCTAATGGTGGTGACTATGTTGAAGAATAGTGTTTTGTAGCTGAGTACTGGCTCTATCAAGTAGTGTCACTGTGCTTTTTGTATGTATTGTAGTTTCCATAGAAATGAATAGGAGGCATTACTTTCAGAACAACCTACATATATACACCCAAGACAATCTTTTTTTCTCAAAGTAAAAAAAATAAAAATCCTCAAACCTTTCCCAAACACACTGGAAGCCAGCAGCCTGATAGATAATTGACAAAGCCCAAGGGGCTTTCAGAAAGGGAAAAGCTAAGTGAACTCTAAATACTGAAAAGCATTTCAGGGAGATTCCCATAGCATGGGCTTTCCTGGTGAGAAGAAAATGGGAGTAACTCAAATTTAGTAGAGAAAGATTTAGGACGGATCAATAAAATAAGCAGTAATTAATCAGCAGGAGACTGTATTGTATTTCCCCAGGGCTGTAAAAGACCCGCTAACTGCAGTGCACAACCTACCACTTAACAGGTGTTCAGGGAATAAAAGGTGGCAAAGGTGATCGCAGCTTGGAGAGGAAAATTAGGAGAGGTTCAGAGATTAACAGATCCATGATGACTTGGGAACACTAACCTGGGAAATTTATGATGAAGCATATCATTAAAAGACACGGGATAAACATGATACAAATGGAAGAACAGTGGCTTCTGTGGAGAGAAAATCTTGCCTCATAAGTCTATTGAGCTCCTTTGAAAGAGTCGGTGTGATCACACTGGTGGTGGTGTTAGTGCTACAGGATGCCTGTGTTTGCAAAAAGGTTTTGACAAGATCAAGAGGGTAGATAAATAAAGATCTCATAGCGAGTCAAGAAGAAAGAGTAGGAATAAATTTTATATATATATATTTTTTTTTTCATTTTTTTTTCTTCCCCAAAAAGAGTGATTTCCAAGGGGTCCCACCATCATCTACAAACAGTGTAGCAAAGGTTACTGATATTGTCAAATAGTTTAGGACAATATAGATTAAAGCTGACTGCAGAGTGTCACAGAAACAGCTCGCAGTCTGGCACACAGAATTAATCACACCTAACCATGGACATCTTCAACATAGTTGTTAGAGATACTGAGACACTTGAAGCTCATTGGTAATCAGTGGAAACAGGCATTTTCAGAGGCTGGATTCCTCTGATCTGTAAGAGACAGTTACATTAGAATTTGAGGAATCACAACTCTAGAAATGCCTCATTTCCACAGTGAAATGTGAATGAATGGCTGAGGCTATTCATCTACATTTAGCCTGATGGACCTGCCCTGAATGTGCAGGCAGTAAAATAGCAGACAAAATTCAATGTCAATAAATGTAAAGTGGTGAACGTGGAGGGAAACAACCTTAACTGCATATATATAATTTAATAGGTTTTAAATTGGCTATTATCACTCAGAAACGAGAACTAGGAGTCACTGCTGATAATTCTATGTGGAAAGCTTTCAGTTCACTGTTACCAGTGCTCAAAAAGTTACTAGGAAAGGCTTAAAATCAAAACAGAAACTAAATGGTGGCACTGTGAAGAAGGTGCATCCCTCCTGGTTCAGTGGGGACAGTTCATGCCCCATCATTTCAAAAATCATAGTAAAAATGATACAGGCGTAGGACAAAGGCAAGAGGGTTGCCCAAAGGTTGGAACACCTTTTGAATGGGAAAAAGTACAACAAGGAGGACTCATCATTACTGGGACTGATGCTATTTAATATCTTCATCGAAGTCATAAACAGTGGATTGAGTGCACCCTCAGCAAGCTTGCAGACAACACCAAGTGGTGTGGTGCTGTCTACCCACCTGAGGGATGGGATGCCATCCAGAGAGACCTAGACAACCTCAAGCAGTGGGCCTAGGAGAACATCATGATGTTCAACAAAGCCAAGTGCAATGTCTTTCACCTGTGTCACAGCAACCCTGCCTATCAATACAAGATGGGGAATGTAAGAATGGAGCACAGCCCTGCCAAAAAGGACCTGGGGGTACAGGTGGTTGGCAAGCTGGACTGAGTCAGCAATGTGCCCTTGCAGCCCAAAAACTCAACCGTACACCCTGGAATGCATCAAAAGAAATGTGGCCAGCAGGATGAGAGAGGTGATCCTGCCCCTCTACTATGCACTGGTAAGACCTCACCTGGAGCACTGCATCCAGATGTAGTGTTCAGTACAGGAGAGACACAGATCTGTTGGAGCGCATCCAGAAGAGGGCCACAGAAGTGATTCAAGGGATGGAACACCTATCCTACAAAGACAGGCTGAGAGAGCTGGGGCTGTTCAGCCTGGAGAAGAGAAGGCTCCGGGGAGACCAGATGGAGGCCTTTCAGTTTCTAAAGGAGAGCTGTAAGAAAGAAGGGGACAGAATCTTTAGCATGGTCTGTTGTGATAGGAAAAGGGAAAATGGTTTCAAACCAAAAGAGAGAAGATTTAGACTGTATAAAAGGAAGTTTTCTGTGGTAAGGGAAGTGAAGCACTGGAACAGGTTGCCCAGAGAGGTGTCGCATCCCTGGAAGTGTTCAAGGTCAGCTTAGACGAGGCTCTGAGCAACCTGGTCTAGCTGGTTCATTGCAGAGGGATTGCACTCAATGACCTTTAAAGGTCCCTTCCAACCCAATCAATTCTGTGATTCTATGATTCACATAAGGTCAGTAAAATCATGTGCTGTGTGAAGAACAGAGCATTGTTTTAATTCTATGGACATAAATGGAAGGAGGAAAAATTTAGTCAAATCAGGGATAAGATGTTTCCTTTATTTAGACAGATTATTCAGAGTTGCCTGTGTTTAGCAAAAGGCCAGTAAGTGATCTGCCAGGGCTTCCTTTAATGAGCAGAGTTTTAAAGGGTCCCAATAAGGCACAGTGGAGCAGAACAGTGGCAGAGTATAGAACATACTGAAACCCAGGTGGATCTAGGGACCACAACAAGGGACCTCAGTGGAACCCTACAAAACCAATCCATATATTTTTATATTTGATAGATAACATACTTTATATAAATACATAATTTTTTTTTCGAGTCTGCATACAGGTCTAAGTTGCCATTCAAAGATTGATTCTTAAAAACTGCCAAAACTGCAAATCCACTAATGTGCCACAGAAATTGAGAATTAGCAGTTTCTGCCCTGGAGAACTTCCAAACACAGAGATAATACTATGAAAAATGGCAGAAGAGAAATGAAAAAGAACTAGAAATCTTTCATGTCCTTCTCAGTGGATATACCACAGCTTCATGCAGGAAGGAGTGTGGATGTGTCTTCCCTTGTGTCCCCCCAGTCCTGCAGCACCACTGCTGGCACTGTTCAGCACATTTTCAGGAACCTGCCCAGCCCCTCCATGGGGACATGTGGCACAAAGCCCCTGCACCCTTTTAGTTGGGCTCTCCCTTCTTCAAAAGCTCGTGCTGAATGATGTCAACCTTTGTGGTTAACAGCTTATTTAATAAAATACTGTTGTTTTTTTTTTCCTTGTGCTTTAGGAAATAAGACCTTTAAGCACTTTGATGAAGTACTTTAGTTTCCTTAAATTCATTCCAAGGTCTTAACTGAAAGTCCGAAACTTAACGTTTCCTATTCAATTATGCTCACATCTCCTGCAAGTCCTATGAAGTATGTGCACCAAGTTGGCCGATGAGGGAGCACACCGCAACTTTTTTGATTTCTCCAGAGGTAGAGGCCCACCATCAGCTGTGCATGGAAAAAGGTATGAGTGTGATTTTGAGAGGAAAACGCCCTCACAAACAGCACTGGGGTAAAGCATGGGGCAAAGCATCAGTATCTGTAATAGCTTCTTGCCAACAAAACTAAACAAGGTGGAAATGAAAAGGTTTGTATATCTCAAACAAGAAGTATATGCAATTTGGAAAATGTAAACTGCAGTTAAATAGTGTATGTAAGAAATGTACATTATTTACATCTCATTAATAAATAATAAAATTAGTATCAGAGCTGAGGATGTACTTCAAGCTGAGGCACAGAGATTTGGTTTATCCCTGAAACAAAAATTTTGAAAACAGAAACCATTAAATTTTTAAATAATAAATGAAAACTAAAGAGTATTTGTAGGGTTCTGAAACAGTATTTAACTGAAGACCTAATTTTCTAAAACGTAGGAAAAAAAGACACTATAAAGACTTTTATTTCAAGAATATACGTGGTGTTCCTATTAGTGCTCATTATAATGCAGAATTGTACTAAAGAGTAACAGTACATCTTGCTGATGACATCTAGGAATTGTACCTGTACTGATAAATTCTGAAATGAGGTAGCATCATCTGAAACACAGAAACTTCATTTTAAAAATTTCTTTATCTGCTAAGTTTGTAATTTACTCTTTAAATCAAATTCTGCTTCTTACTTCTTCTCTTTTTGTTTTGTTTTGTTTTACCCCCATATGAGTTCCATGGAATAGATACAGAAAAAATACTCTTGGGGTCTCTTCCAATCCAAGCCATTCTATGATTCTTGTCCTGGGAACTTTGGAACTTTTCTGTACCACCAAAAAACAAAACAAAACATCAACCAACTTCAGGTATGCTGGAAAATTGCCTGGGCCAGAAATTCAGTTTGCCCAGTGAAGACGATCTGCTGCATAACTGTTATAAGCAGGTTTAACGTTTCTGTCACTCAGGCAGGTCTAAATGGACTCTTGGTTAGAAGAGTTGTGATCTTTGGCCATCTTTATACTTTGTTTAAATTAGAGATAAACACAAGTTCAGTGCACGTAGCTGAAACTCTTTAAAAGTGTAGGCTGCTCACTAATGCCAACCTAAATCAGCTGAGGATCAAGTCAGAAATATTGTCCAGAGCACTCACCCAAGCCATGCACAGATTGACTGCATATTTTCAGCACGCTCTGTAAGAGATTGTGCTGAAGAAAGTCGTAGGTAAATGCTGTTAATATCTCCTCTATGTTATCTGCACCAGCAAAACATGCTTTATGTTTTTCTCCTTTTAACTTTACATGATTAAGGCTTGCAGCTATTAGTAAAGAAGTCTGGGCAGATAAAAGGCCTAGCATTGCAGTGTGGTACTAAATAACACTACAGCAAGCGTGCTGGGTACTTAAATCAAGGAGACTGAACAATCTTCATAATAGTAACACTATGGCTGGATGAAAAACCCATCATCTTTAATAAATATCTCCATGCTGCTCCTTTTACTGGAGTTGTGAACATAGAAAAAGAATGGTCTGTTCATGTGGTGTGTGCTAGTGAGAGAGTGATGGAGAACTAAAGGCTTGGGAGAGAAAATGCAAACACTAATTTGCTTTACTAAATTCCTAAGAAAAAAAGGTTAAACAAGGCATGACTTTTTTTTTTTTTAAACTCAGAATTCAGAGGCTGCATCTGAGGCAGCTCCCCATCAGTTTCATCCATCCACAAAATACTCATACATGGGTTTCTGCTGAATTTCAAAACTGCAAAGACAGGTAATTAGGCAGTAAATACAACAGACATGAGGAAGCCATCCTAGATCTTCCAAAGCCTAGACTAAAACCAACTTTCACCAAGTAAATAATGGATAAATCCAGGCTGGATGTGGCTCTGGGCAGCCTGGTCTGGAGATTGGCCACCCTGTCCGTGGCAGGGGGGTTGACACTAGATGATCTGTGAGGTCTTTTTCAACCCAGGCCATTCTATGATTCCATGATACTATGCTTTCCCTCTTAATCTTGATCACCGTTACTGGCCATTATAAAGAAAATAACAGACACTGTCCCATCCCAGCTATATGTAGAATCGTGTCTTTGGTGGTTGAGAGACAGGAGTTTGTTTCACCGGGACAACTCATGGCTCTGAACTGAATGACCAGGAGAGCCATTCCCAAAGTGGGGATGACCACTACAGAACAGTTGACTTAATGTGGGATGCAGGGAGCCCTCTGAAAATATACAATATAAAACTCAAAAGATGACAGTGAAGGCTGTTCCTGACATTTTTCTACTGCTCCCATTTTCAAATGCAGCATTAGAATCCCTCCTCTGTTTGCAGCTGATGAAATATAGCTGTTGTAAATTGCTAGCTAACCACATTTAGCAAATGGAGATAATCAAATAAAAATGAAGTTCTACTTACCAAAGAAACAGTTTCCAAAACACAGACTTTGGCTGGGGGCTGTGTTTTGCTTCAGAGTCTGCCAGGAGATCTGTGGACTATTTTGTAAACAGTTCTCAGGCTGGTGTTTGTAGGAGAGACACATGGGAAGGGGATAAGAGACAGATGAACATATGAAATGCATCTCAAGAAAAGTTCATCAGGAAAGAAAAGCTTGAGAGCTGCTTTGATGGATATCTATGAAAACTGCATAAGGTAGAAAGAGGGTGAAAGGGAATTACTATGTTTCCATTGCTTCCATTTTTTCCATCGTTGCACAGGAGCTAGGGGACAGCTTAGACTCTGTGCTTAAAGCCAACAAAAGGAAGTATTTTTCCCACATACTGCATAATTTATTTACGTAATTTATCATTACCAAAGTTATAAATGAACTCTTTAGGAAATTAGATGGGTGAGTACAGTATGAGGTTATCAAGACATTACCAGGATGGTTTAGGTGCAATATGCTGGCCCTGGCAATCCGAAACCAAAACTGCTGAAGTGGTGTCCCTTGGCACCAGAGGATGTTCCTTCCAAAACTGCTCTTCCATCGCTACACAGCCTTCTTTCCCGTACTCAGACCACAAGGTTCCTTCCAGTCCAAATTATCCTATGGGCCTATGATACTGTGATAATAATGAGATTTCTTTCTTTCACTCAAATGTCACTATTTTTTTCTATCCTGGTCATTTTAGATTAATTGATTTAGTTTTTTTAAGAAATACCTTTTGTTGCATACTTTTGTCTGAACGATGATTACTTTACCTGCCCTGGCTTTTGAGCCTGTGTAGCACTGCCCTTAACATGTTTACCTGCTCTCTCCAGATACAGCAGAGCTCCCTGTTGTTGAAGCCTGTTGCCAAGGCAGGTCACTGCCCAGAGACATGACAATTGAGGCTGCATGCCCCCTGCATGGCTTCTCCATGTTCAGGCATTGTGCACCAAAACACCCTTCCAAGAGGGTGGGACAGCAGGAAAGGATGTTTCTGTGGATGAGATCCATCCCTGCTTAGGCTGGAGAGCTGCACCGACCTTTGAGAGTGTGGAGAGGAACACATCCATGAGCTCAGTGCTTCAACTTCCCTACACAAGTCTTTCTCAAGTAAGGAAACATGTAAGCCTTAGGTTATTCGTGAAGTTAATTACTTCTCTCATATTTGCTCAGGCAATTTTATCTTTTTGAATTATATGGAAATAAGAGTAATTAGCTTTTTGACTATTGTTCCTTTCATTTGTTTCAGCTGCCAATTTCCCATTCTTCTTTATAGGGCAGCTAACAGTAGATATTTTTCTCAGACTGCTTTTAAAAACTGGAATTCAAAGAATACAAAATCATATTGTCACTTTACATTTCTCCATATCTCAGAAGGCTCCCCCCACCACAGACCTATGATTCCACAGCTCTGCCCTTCATAGTGTCAGGTGAGGCAGTATTCTGAACACCAGAAAGCTGAGCATTAGGGAGCACAGCCAGGCAGCACAGGGAGTGTAACAGAAAGCTGTCTTCAATGTGAAGGATAGTGGAAAAATCATTAACAAATATCATGCCAGCAAATATATTTAACTGCAAACCTTGGTTGTGTGCAATTCTTCTTGAGCCAGAAGGATGGGAGGAAGATCATTGCAAGATGTTTAAATAAATTAATGCTGTCTTGAAATTAAAAGATCACTGCTGTGGAATCTGATGCCATTGTCTTGGAACCCATGGGGATCTTGTACATAGGGAAAAGCTACTGTACATTTTTCCACAGTAAAATCTGAATTTATTATGACAAGCATATAAAGAATATTGTCACCCTGCTCTATTAGAAATGTCTGTAATTTCAGAAGGGCGGGATTGAGGATGATGATTGCTGTCTATACCTTAAAGCACCTTCCTCACAGCACATACATTTCTGCTTGTGGACAGTCTGAGCAGCAATGTGGCTTTTTGAAACGAAATCCAGACACATAGAATGACCACTTTGGTTTTACTGGTGCATTCCCTGCACCTTTTCCCCACTTGCCCCCTAACGCCCTGTGCTACAACCAGTTGGTGCTTCCCTTTTTGTCTCCTGAGGCTTCCTGTTTGTCCAGTGGTTTGCCATGGCCTCTTGCTGTACCTGGTGGGAATCCCTGTCCTTCTCTCATCTTAATACTAGGCAAGATCTATGCTGCTTGCCTTGCAAGGAGAAATCCACAAAATATAGAATCATTTTTGTTAGAAAGCACAACATAATCTTAATTTTATTAGTAGGTTTGGACTACCCTTATGTCAGGAGATAGTAGCTTCCTTAGGGAGAACTTCTAGTTCCACTGAAGCCGTTAAGCATTATTTGTACCAGCAACTTTTTGGGATACCCCATAAGGGTTTTTTTTCTGTGTCACAGGGCACACTACTGTACTGCTAAGTTGAGATGAGAGTTATGACATATGCTATATGAGATTTCTGAATATATGAAACCCATCATTTTTGTATTTTCTCCTTTGTTTTTAATGCAAAAGAATTGGACTACAGTATTTTGGACACCAATCCAATTAGAGGAATATTTAATAATCTCAGCACCACTTAACTTTTTGAAATGATAGAGGAGGTATACTTATGGCTTATTTTTTGCACGTGTTATGAAAGTGCTCGTATCCTCTCATTTCAAGTAGTTTTTCATAATAAGAAGAAAACAGCTTTAGATGTGTTTTAGGCAAGAGCACCCAAGGGGTGCAATTACAACTTACTGTATTCAAGCAGAGAAGGTGTTGTACTCTGAGAAAAACAATGATTTTAGAAATAAACATTGCTTTAATTTTAGTTTTATTTTTTCCAGAGGCTACATACTCACTAAATAACGTAAGGCATTTTTCTGCATTGGTCACATCCATCCATTCATCCATCCCATCCCTCCATAGAGTCATAAAATCATTAAGGTTGGAAAAGACCTTTAAGATCATCTAGTCCAGCTATCAAACCATCACACCATGCCCACTCATAGAGTCATTAAGGTTTGAGGAGATCTCCAAGATTCCCAAGTCCAACCCCAACTCATCCCCACCATGCCCTCTAACCACGTCCCTAAGAGCCACAACTCCACAGCTCTGGAACACCTCCAGCGATGGAAACTCCACCACTTCCCTGGGCAGCTTGTTCCAATGCCAACAGCCTTCTCTGTCAGACTGTCTATCTATCTATCAGCCTATCTATCCATCTATTTTGGAGGTACGACCAGCGAATATTAGACATGCCAAACCAAGAAGGATTTAAAACACTAAGTGTTTAGGCATGCTTGCCTATAGTAGATAACTTCTACCCAAACCAGCCAAGGCTCAGTGCTGTATAGGGCAGAGAGACAGACACTGACAGCAGGCTCTTAGCCTGTAGCTGCAGCCCTACCTGAGCTCTGGGAACACTGAGCCTCCAGCCCACATTAACACTGATTAAATCACTAGGGTATGAAAATAAATAACGCAGATGAGATGGTGAAGGAAAACTGGCTGAGGCATTAGTGCTGCTTGACAGTACTTCCGTACACCAGAAACTGCTGTAAACTTCTGATCACCACTTTCTGATCACCTCTCATCTTCAATAAAGCCATGCTCTGAATAATAATAATAATTATTATTATTATTATTGTCTGGAGAAGAGGAGGCTCAGGGGAGACCTTATTGCCCTCTATAATGACCTGAAGGGAGGCTGTAGTGAGCTGGGGGTCGGCCTCTTCTCTCGTGTAACTGGTGATACGAGTAGAGGCAATGGCTTCAAGCTGCGTCAGGGGAAATTTAAGCTGGACATTAGGAAATACTACTTCTCTGAAAGAGTGGTCAGGCACTGGAATGGGCTGCCCAGGAAGGTGGTGGAGTCATCGGTCACCAACTCTGGAGGTGTTCAAGGAACGTCTGGATTTTGTGTTGAAGGGCATGGTTTAGTGAGAACTATTGGTGATAGGTGGGTGGTTGGACTGGGTGATCTAGAAGGTCTTTTCCAACCTTGGTATCTGCAATTCTGATTCTATTACACAGTCCCTTGCAGAGCAGGATCCAAGGCATAAGGGGTCTGCAGGGCTTCTGGGTGTTTCCTCCTACAGATAGCATGCAATTATGAGACTTCCCATCCACCTTTCAACGGGAAGAACAAAAGCTTTAAATCAGTCAGTGTAAGCCATGTATAACTTGATTAGAATCGGTGTCTTCAGCCCGTGCAGGTTAGATAGGGCTGACCCCAAACAACTCAGTAATCAGGTCTCAGGATGATGCTGCATGATGAATCATAGCCTTACTGATTTAAATGGACACTGGTTTTACAATGACATATTTTTTGTTCATTAATGGATATCCTATTTTTTTTATATTTTCCTTCGTGTTAAGAGTTGAAGAAAATGTTCAGGAGGGATGACCAACTGTGTTGTTATTCCATCAAGGTGATATAGTCTGTAGGGTATGCTACGTAGGGAAGTGCACCGGGACCTCAGTATGGATCCACAGCTCCATACAGCTGTGAAATGTTGTGAAGGCACAGACATACACACATAGAAAACAACATTAAAAGGTATCCAGTGAGTTAGATTGAACAGAACAAACTCAATTTCTATGGACTGCCAAGGAGAGAGCTCATGGGAGGAAAGATCACAGAATATAAATACCTTCAAAGGAAGAGGATAATTCACACAACCAGAAAGTGACGAAACAAAAAGTAGTGCTTTCAAACTAGGAACACAAAGTGCAGTGGAGTAATTGTTCCATAAACAGAGTATGGTGCCAGTGAGGAAAAAGCCAGGAGGGAAAAAAAGAGGTGAGAAGGGACTACAGGCGTAATTAATGTAGGTTTTGGAATGCTGAGGGATTAGCAGTAGGCACAGCAATGTTCTTCCTCTCTGCACAAAAGAGGTCTGGGGTCGGCTGCAGCTGCCCACCGCAGCCCTCATCTCCCGCAGTCCTATCTGTGCATGAGTTGCTGTTTGGGAAGAACTAAGAGGCAAGATGAGGGCTGGCAGGATCTATACAGGCCCTATGCACAGCTCCCACACAAGCCTGCATCCACTGAGCTGCTGGAGGGACAGGCAGAGGCCACAGTCTGACCAGGCATCTGATTTGCCCCAGGAAGACATCAAGAGCCCCAAGTCTTCTCTAAGTTGCCACCATGGCTGGAGGACCTCCAGAGCAATAAAGCAGCAGGCGCTGGGAGGAAGGCCTAGGCTGTGGATACACGGCATGCCATATGTCTCATGGACAGCTTGCTGTCTCTCTCCTAACACCACAGATGTACCTCACAGCCCCAGGCAGCAAAGACCTCCTACTGCTCTCAGAGCCCTGAGGCTGGGCAGGCACCCGGGGTGCTTCACGTACTGAGGTTTCGCTACAGGTTTCTCCTCCATCTGTTCACAGCATCAGTTGCCCTTCCAGGAGGCTGTGATTGAGATTTTCCCTTTAACTTTGGTGCTCATCCTTTGTGAGCACTAAAGGCTTCTAAAATGTACTACATAATAGTATTTAGTTAACTGCATTAAAACGAGTCGCCCCGTTATTAACATCTCATTACACTTTTAGATTCATTCTAGCGCCTTTCCCTGCATCGGGAACTCCAGATAGGTAAGAATTAATCTCCTTTTTAAAGAAAAAAGGAAGCACTGGGAAGAAATAATGAAGACAGAGAAGTCAGTGCCTTCAGAGACAAAGTGTCCAGGTTAGTCGACAATGGTCAGAAATGGCCACATGCCCACAAGTGCAAAGATACCCTTTCTTCCACTGAAGTAATGTCTTAACTAAAGATAATTCATTTTAAAAATGCTTCTCGACTTAAAATATTTGCTTATGCTTATTGGAAAAGGGCCGTGGCCAAACAATGACACAGCTGAAGCCTATCGGAAGTGGAACCCAGATTTGAGACTGTGCCTCTGAAACAGACGTTAAAATTGGTCTTCTAGTTTAGGATTTTTTTAAAGTCATTCATTCCAAAACATACACGTGTTTAAAATATTGCCGTGATTTAAAATATACACTTGTGTTTTGACTGAGTAAAGAAAATTATAGAAGATGGCAAATTACCATGCTCCAGCTCTTTTTCCAGAAAAGCTGTGCCTGATTAGTGCATAGTTTAATCAGGTAAACAGAGGGCACCGACTCTATAAATAATATTGGGTTTTATGTCCATAAAAATTAGCAGGATGAGATCTTTACCATCTCAGTTGTTTCCAGATTAATTGGAATACATAATGAAAGTAATTACACTCTGGTATTTTGTTGCATGTCTCAGTGTATCTTGGAAGGAGTCCAGTAAGCTGTCTGTCTATAACCGAGTTATGGAATGGTGATTTGTCATTGAAATTGCTCCTTATGAGCAATAAACAGGGAGCATTTGTACAAATAGTAAACGTCTCTTGATTTTTACCAAACTGATTTGCATTTCTGTGCCACCCATAGATATATCTAGGAATAAATTACTGACATTACTTGTGATTTAACCCTCCCAGAAAGCCCCTTTTGAAGATAGAAAGTGAACATTGCCCAGAAATTCAATATGTCTATATATACTACAGACGTACATGTACAAACCATGCTGTATTCATGGAAATATATTTGTGTTGTAGGAAAAGTCTCTTCTCTGCTAGGGAAACCAGTCATCTAGTCATCTTTTTTTTTTTTTCTTTTTTTTTTTTTCTTCCCCAAGATATAGCAACATTGATAAAGGAGAATTGTGAGAAAGGCTGGTTTAAAATTACTGAGTGAAAGCGGGGCATGACCTGGTGCACAGAACAATGCTTCACAGCCTTTTGGGTTTTTACGCAGTCCCTTTCACTCTGTTCATTTAAAAAAATGATGCTGGATAACAGATGAAATTGGAGGTAACATTTGGGGAATAAGAAGGCTCTTGAAGTCATTATGTCCAGTGGCTGTGAGTCCTGCAGCGGTGTCATGGAATTAGCTCCTTCCCGTCTCGGGGCCCACCTTGGGTCCCACTATGCTTCTCCCCACCTCACAATTGCTTTCACTCTGTTTGCTCTGCAGGGTTTTGGTCTGTTCCACCAGTGTGTTCCAGTGCTCCTGGACCCACATCAGCAGGCTCCCCAGGTGTGAGAGTGATAAAATAGCAGACTCAGCTATGGCAGGTAAAAGAATCACAGAATCACCAAGGTTGGAAAAGACCTCCAAGATTACCCAGTCCAACATCTACCCACCACCAATATTTCCCACTAAACCATGACCCTTAGTGCACCGTCTAAATGTTTCTTGAGCACCTCCAGGGACAGTGACTCAACCACCTCCCTGGGCAGGTTCCCATTCCAGCGTCTGACCACCCTTTCAGAGAAGAAATTTTTCTTAATATCCAGCCTGAATCTTCTCTGGTGCAACTTGAGGCAATTTCCTCTCTTTCTATTGCTACTCACGTGGGAGAAGAGGCCAACCCCTATCTCACCACAGTCTCCTTTCAGACAGCTGTAGAGAGCAATAAGGTCTCCCCTGAGCCTTCTCTTCTCCAGACTAAACAATTCCAGATCCCTCAGCCAGACCCTTCGCCAGCTTCATTGCTCTTCTCTGAACGTGCTTCAGAGCTACAAGCGAGGAGGCTCAAAACTGAGCACAGTACTCAAGGTTCAGCCTCAACAGAGCTGAGTACACAGAGATGATTGCTTCGCTGCTCCTACTGGCGGCACTATTTCTGATACAAGCCAGAGCACCATTGGCCTTCTTGGCTACCTGGATAAACTGCTGGCTCATGTTTAGCTGAGCACTGACCAATGCCTCCAGGTCCATTTCTTCCCATTCAGTCTTCCAGCCACACTGCCCCAAGCCTGTTGCATTGCCTGGGGATGTTGTGATCAAAGTGCAGGATCCAGCACTTGATCTTGTTGAACTTCATCCCACTGGCCTTACCCCAGCAATGTCGTCTGTCCAGATCCCTCCTGCCCCCTGGCAGACTGACACTTCCTGCCAACTTGATATCATCTGCAAACCTAATGAAGATGCACTTAATCCCCTTGTTCAGGTCATTAATAAAGATAATGAACAGGACGGACTCCAATTCTGGCCCATGGAGAACCCCACTCATGATTGGTTGCCAGCTGGATTTAACTCAATTCACCATCAACAGACATGTTTTTGGGTTGTAATTTTTATCTTGAATTTTTCTATGAGCCACAGCTCAGATGACGGGACTAAAAGTTTAAGAATGCACAAGAAGAAGCTTGTTAAAGTAGTTTCTGCAGGTAACATCAATGACCTTTTATCTGTTGTTCACAGATGAAAAAAAAACAACACAAGTTTTTAAACTATGCTTCGTATTTAAAACTGAAATATTACACAAAAGAAATACTAACTCTTGTTAGTGAACTGACAGATTGCTTCTGGTCATCATGGGCCTGATTTCCAAAAGTATTTGGTGCCTAATAAAACAGTTCATTTGTATGGAATTCTAGAGATGTTGCAGTAGGCCAGCTGCCACGTCTCCACTAAAATAGGTAGGAGTAGGATGCGAGGCACTTCTGAAAAGCACTTGTCTGCAGCACTATGTTCAAAATGATCTCTGTAAGGACATCCAGGTATTCATTAACTTTCAGATTCAGCTGATGCTTTTTTTTGTTTATTTGGGGTTCTGCTTGTAAACAAGAAGAGAGAAACAAGAACCTTACTGTGATCAAATTTTTGAGTTGCAAGTTGATGAAACGTGCCTCAGGGTGTTGGCCCTTCTAGTTAAGTCTTGTCCTGTCAATTTGGTATTATCATAAGAATCAGGCTTCTTTTTTTATTTCACCACGACACCCACAGTCAAGGCATGAATGTGCTCAGAGTGCAAATCTGCTTTCTGCAATTCACTGGTGTAATCTTCCCAGTTGTGAGAAGTTCATTGGGTCATGCCTAGACAGTGAAAAGAAAAACAACCTACTTGTGTTGCTCTCCCCTGTCCCCTCCCAAAGACACACCAACTATTCCGATGATACCTCAGTACATAATAATCTCTTTCAAGCTGTATTTTCTAAATTTTATTGCCAGGTTTCCTAGCAGTAGGCTGTAATTGGAATCTGACTGTGAAATAAACAGGTACAAAATGATTGACAATTCCCAAGGATGTAAAAATACACACTTTTTAACCCCATGCTGTTAAAATAATCCTGCACTGATTCTACCAATTATTGTCTTTACCTGAAGCTGAAGAACCACCTCCAATCATTGGGATCTTTGGCTACTTAAAGCAAATTCTACCATAATAATAAGCTTGCAAGATATGTTAGAGTGTCATTTCACTTGATGTTTCTTTGAGCAAAGTCAAAGAAACAGCACTTGTACCACACTAACAATATTCCCTCTGTTCTCTCTCCACAAATTATTTGACTGAAGAAAAACATACTGATCTTTTTCAAATGAAGACAGGACCAGCAATAATGATCTTATAGTCTGTGTGGTTCTCACCTCAAATTAACATAATTAAAATGAAACAAATCTGCAAATACATTGATTCTACAACTGAAACTTATCAACTGCAAATAACATATGATGACCCCATCATATGTTCAGTAAGAAAAATCACATCTGATTCACTATTACTGCTCTTTCCACAGATATGAGCAAACTGAAAGATTTCACTACACGCATTGTGGAAATTGCACAGCAAATGCATTTCTACTTTTAATTTTATCATTATATACTTCCACATGTTTTCAGCAGGGCTGTTTTCATACCAGTACCGTAGACTGCCTGGCAACTTGCCAGGGACACTGCCTCTTGGAAAGTCAGGGGCACAGGTGATTCACAGCTCAAAATTTGAGAAAACCAATTATGAATCAAGTGGTCAAGGCTCTGCGTTGTGAATGCCGCAAAACTCTTCCCAATACAAACCATTTCACTCATAACTCTTCCAAAATTTAAGTCTCGAGACTGGAATTTTTCATGTCTGGTTTCCAAAAGGGTGTCAGCATGGATTGTCCATTTTTTTCCAATAATAAAGTTAGCAGAAAATATATTATTTGCCAGTCGTATTATTTACTACAATTTTACTACAGTTCTGTCAATAATTTCTGGCAGTACGACAACTGGAGGCAAGGAAGTAAAATTTCTCACTGAATAGCCTTTGTGAGATGGATAAGCCTTTTGTTGTGCATCTATGTGTGTGGAGGGGCATAATGTTCAAATGTAGCCAAGTTGTTCATAATTGAGAAAAATTCTAATTGCATATGCTTAGCAGCAGTTGATCAACAGCATTTTCTGTTCATGCTAAGCCAACATTTTTCCTGACCCCAGGATAAAGAAGGCTAAAACAAGGCTTTCCCTGCTAGTCCCAGGTGCTCTGACTCCAGAGCTGGACATGAAACCAAGGCTGAGGCTGTGTGGATCTGACCCCTGGCTGCAACAGAGAAGCAGAGAGGAAGGCATCAGCCTCCTTTTACTGAGGACACCCACAGGGCAGCACCCCTTTGATAAGCATTTCTCAATGCCCCACAGCAGGGACATGAGACAAATCTGACACAGCTGGAGGAGTTCTTTCTTCTTCACATAAAACAGAGGTGCTCTATAAGGCCAGACAGAGTGCAAGCAGGCTGGCTGAGGCAGCAGAATGGAAGAAGTCAAGCTCCAGAAGGCCAGCAACTCTGTGATTCCTACCCAGGCTCTGCTGAGCAGCTCTGGTTCTCCCAGGATGTCCTTGAAGGGTTTCAACAAACATCCCATTGTGAAGCTTGGCTGATACCAAAGCCCTGAAAACATGCAAGGAACTGGAAAGCAATTTCTACCCTGACTCTAGATGGAACGCATGTACCACTCAAGAGAACAAACTGCAGTAAAATAAAAACTGATTTCATAGTTAAGACAGCTGAATGCTGCCCTGGAGACCTGAAATCTGCCACTGACTGATAGAGCTGCTGTGTGAGGCAAGGTACTTAAAACTCCATTTGCTTCACTTCTGCTCTCTTCATTTGAATCAAGACCTTACCTTTGTTGTGCAGGAGCACTGGGTCCTCACACATCACATCAGTGAGGACTGTGCTGTGAACAAAAGACTGCACCAGAATCTGATGATAGTGTGTGCTTTTTTTTTTCCTACTCAGTGTCCAAAATCTGTAGTTAGTCATTATTTATATTCCTCTGCTTCAGTTTATTATCTGAAAAAATTGGACTAATAATACTCTTCATTGCAGCGAAGTAGTATGTCAGAAGTTCATTACTGCTTGTGAAACAGCTGGATACTCTAATGACAACCATAAAAGAAACGGTCATAAGGAAACAAATAATTCTAAATTATACCAACTTTGCACAATGTGAAATTAATAAGGCATTGGACACTCAATGAACACAAAGATAAAATCAAATAGTGGGCTCGTTAATGTGCCATCTATATGAACTATGTTTCCATGCCAGGTGTCTGACTTTATAAAGAATTTCAAGAGAATAGATCTATCAGCAAGTACAAAAACAAAGTATGTGTTCTCTTAATTAAAGACTGATTGCAATGCACAAACCCAAAGGAAGCAAAAATTGCACAAATTCTATCCAGAAAATACTAGAATTGTGTTTTACTGATTGACTTTCAAAGCTTTGCATCCTTTTAATATTTCTTCGAGTAAATAATGTTAACACATGCAAATAATAATAATAATAATAATATATTTTTTAATATGCACGATGGCTAAACTGAAAATTAAAAACTAATGGCTTTAGATGCTAGTATGCTTTCCAAGGAGCATAATTCAGACCGCATGATTTTGCAGTATGTAGATGTGATATAAGCAACACTGAGACTTGACGTAGTACCTAACAATATATTCTTGAAACCCAGAAGAGTCAAGAACAAGATTAGCCTCAAAAGTCCTACAGAAACAAGAGCTTTAATGTAAATAAAGGCAAACAAAACTTGGGATGACAGCAGCGACACATTTTCCATTTTTTCCTGACTTCTTGCAGAGGTTGATGTGATTTAGCACTGAAATGAAATCCGATGACAAACAGTAAAAATCCCTCTTTGATGCATCTTCACAAAGCAGCCTCTTTTCATAGCATCTTTTGCGTGCACATAGGCTGACAACTGAGAAAAAGTCGGACTAACCTTTTACTTTATGCAGTCACTTTGTTTCCTCTAGCCTGGTGAATTAGAAGGCCATGGCAACAGGCAGGGATACCAAGAGGGAGAACCAAGTGGATGTGGGCAGCCCCTTTGGTCCCTCTTGGTGAGCTGTGGAGGGGTAGCCCAAGCTGCAGGTCCCATCTAAGTGACCATCCTGCCCCACTGAATGGTTCCTAGCTCCTCTCCTGTGGTCCATGCCTCTCACCTGGCAAACCAACACCCTTGAAGCTCAAACCATCAAAAGCTGGGTTACAGACATAAACCTGGAATGATTTAATCTTCCTTACCACCACCGCCTTCAACAAAAAGGAGGTTTCTGGCAGCTTCCCCTCCATCCTGTGTCCTTTGTACCCAGGAAGTTCCTGGGCATGACACAGCCCTGCTTGCCTGTGCTTGAAGAACATTAATGTGGAACAGGGATTCGGAGCCCACAAATTAATCCTGTGACTTACAATAAGAAGATTTCATACTGCCTTGCCAGACATTTTAAAATTTCCTTGTCATATGTTAGCATTAAATTAAAAATATGCTTTGTACTCTGTAGACAATATTTATGCACTGTTCTGGGCTCTGGACAGTGACTTACGTGCATCACACACCCTGCTGCCACTGCTCCTTGGCTGCACATGCAAGATAACCTGGTTATCACTAATGCCGTGGTATAGCTTGGACTTGCCAGTAAACTTAAAAGCCATTTCTAATCATGAGGAAAATTAAGATACTACGTACTTCTGACTGTAACACAGCAAATGAGTACTAGCCATAATACTGCATTTTTCACTTACATTTTCTTCCCCGGAATATCTGAAGAACCTTTTGGATATTAAATCAGCTATCATGGTTGATCTTAATGCATCAGTCATATATTTCTCTTCCTCTTTCAAATTACACTTACTGAAGAAATAGAAACGTATGGAACAAGGAACAAAACTATGTTCTCAATACAAAAAGAAATGTGCCCTCAATTTTGAAGTTGCAATGAACTGAAATTTTTGATTTATTAATCCAGTGAAATATTTCTGGTTATTTTCAGATTAACCATGGGCAAGGAGCTCCCAATGAGATTATATTTATAAAGATTATTTAAACCTTATTTATGTAGCAAGTCACTGAGTAGACTGCATTGGTGCACTTCCTGAGGTCCCCAGAATATGGGATCATCCTTGAAGTAGTGGTGGCCCAGTTCTGCAAGGTACTCATCAACTCCGTCTTTCATTGCAATAGAAATGTTTTGCATCCTTTAGGAATAAACACATGAAAGAGTCTGCTCTAAATTAGCTGAGAAAAAGCTTCATGCAAATTTTTGCATTTGTTTCTAATGAGGAAAGTTATTTCCAACAGAATAGTACAGCAATGACAACAGAACATTTGACCCACTGCTTTCAGAATTTCTTTCCATTTCTGAGAAATCTCCCATACACAGAAAGACTGGCTTGTATACTGCCCAGATTTGCTTTGTTTCCTAAGTTTCTTAAGCATTTCTTAATAACACTTCCAGAAGTGTTCTGAGCGCTTACAAAATCACTGTAAAGTACTTCATTCCAAGTATACTACCCATAAACAACAAATGTAACCTTACGTTGGTAACATAACCTCAGCATTCATTGGAAGATTTATCCGTGAGGCAGAGAATTGTTAATCATAATCCTGAAGTCATCTGCTAAAAAAGAGATCTGTGCAACCTACTCTAGGGAACCTGCTCTGTCAGGGGGTTTGGCCTAGATGGTTCCCATAGGTCCCTTCCAACCCCTATGATTCTGTAATTCTGTGATTCTGTTATAATAAGGACCATAGTAGAATGCTAATCACTTCATAAGGAAAAAGAAGCATTGCACTACATACCAATATTGCAAAGGCATTCCTGTTTTCTCATTCTTCTGGTTTCCTTTCCACATTCCAGCTGAAAGGTGTCTTTTTTTTAGGAGTTTGTTCAAGTATCTCATCAGCAGGACTTACCTGAGCTTCACACCCAGTGCGTGAGTGCCATCACCTCCCCTGCCCTATACAAAGGAAAATTCCAACAGCTGAGCTTGCTGAAATTGTGCTAATTGACACAGAATCCCTCTCAGCTTCTGGGTCTAACTACTGGCTGGATCAACCATGCTGAGTGAGCGGCACTTGCAGCAACACGCTACAGTGAAATTTTGCATTGGAGCAGATAAGCCAAATAACTTTGTCAAAAAGTTTTCCAGGTTCAGTGGAACTGGACTTTGTTAGAGCAAAAGGTAACAAAGCAGAGAAGAGGGACGTATTTATCCCTTCTACAAACAAGACTTTTGAAATTCTTTTAATCGTTAGCACTGTTCAAAGTGCAGTTTTCAAATCAAAATTGATTTCTGTGCTTTGTAGATTTTTTTTTTTTTAATTAATCTAAATCTCCCTGAAGTTTGGCATATTGGACAGTTTGCATTTCAGTGGTCATGTTCTGAACTGCTAATAGCAGGCTTTGGTACAGAACTTAAACATTATCAGTTCCTTATTCATTTTGTACTATAACTAAACTAAGAGAGACATCAAAATTGTCTACTTTAAGAAAGTTATTTAAAAAAAATAAATCCTGAGGTTGTTTAGTAACAACATTCAAAGCATATATTTTGTTCCTTCTGTTTCTTTCTTAATATTTTCCTGAAGATTCATATCAAATAAAAAATATCAGCAAAATACAATACAAACAAAACAAAAATTACAAGATCACTGATCCTTTGTTTGCTTGTCATTGGTTCTTGTTTATTTCAATTCAGTAATCAGAGAATGCTATTGAATATGAGAGGATAAATTAAATGCTAAATCTGACCTGATTGTATCAGACCCACTGCCTACTTTGCTGCCCTGCTGGTTCACACAAGGTGAAGAATACAACCTAGCTGTGGAGGAAAAAAACGTAAGTTGACTCCTGCTGCACCCATTTGTACAGCCTGCACATCTATCATCGGCCAGGAGTAAAAAGTGGGTTGAGCTGCAACATTTCACAAGAAGAGTATGAAAAAATACACTACAGTCTAACCACAGTAACCACTGCAATTATCCAGCTCTGCATCAGCACTGGAGAAGTGGTCAACAAGTTCCTTCGTCTCATGAAGAGACCAGTGAGCTCACTGACAAGTGGGAAGGATAGAGCCAGCTGTGCCAGCTGTGTCTGTATGACTCCAAATGTCCCACAGCATCAGACCTATCTCAAGCACAGATGTGTGCTGCCCTCTGCTTCCAGGTAGCGAAGGCACAAATAAGAATGAGCGTGTTATTGGATTAAGAGCTCAACTGCCCTCCCCTGAATGGAATATTGGAATATATTGGAATATATGGAATATGCCATTTCCCATTGCAGTGACATCCTAGTTAGATAATTTCACAACAATGTTGTTTGCTGGAGTATTATGTGTAGTACACACCTTTACTCAATCAGAAAACAGCTAATATCTTCCAGTGCGTATTATATCAGAGCAAAACATAACATGTGTCTGCTTGTTCTTGTCAGCCAGTTTCAGAAAGCGGATCCCTTTGGCTGATGACATCACCTGGTTCCGATGCTTTGCTGTGGACAACTCATGATCAGGTCTTAAACTTACCTGGAGTTGTGCACATGGTTCTCTGTAGGCAGTGCAAGTATATTCCACACTGAGGTAGGGCATTTACTGCTCCCAACAGCTAGTAGATGAGCAAACTGCAGAGTAAGCTATAATAGTATCAGTGCTTGATATCTATTCACACTCTGCATGCCTGTGGTTACATGCATTGACTTGCAGCGTGAGTCACATAATGATGGGTTGCATCTGTGATACCATATCATAAGCATGGCCCAATAGGAATGGGAAGGGTGAAAATATAGACACATGTCCAGATGAGTTATATGGAAGCAATGATAATACATGTGTCTACCAGAGCACCAGAGGAGTGGGTTACAGGAGGAGCTTTCATATAGCCCTAAGACTGACAACGAGGTTTTCCTTGCAATGATAGAATCATCTTTTCCAACACAAGCAGTGAATTCAAAGCAAGGGCATCACTCAGCACAGACACACCAAAAGTCCTGAGTAAAGATAAGGGTCCCTACCAGCACTGGAGCAGTATGACCACATTTCTCCCAGCCCTTGCTCTTGGTCCTGCATTGGTGTTCTCCTTGATCACCTCACAATGCCATAGTTATGTTAATAAACTGTTTTTATCACTTAATAGGGCAGAGCTACCAGGGGAGAAATGATACCTTTGCTCTATGTGGGGCTGTCGCCTGCTCAGCAGCCAAGTTTCCTGAGCTGGCCATGACATGGGGAGTTGGAGGTTCGTCTCCGATGTGTCAGGCAAGCAGAGCCACAAGGGCACAGCCACTGTGACAAAGGTCCTGTGTGGAGATGCAGCACTGCACAGCAGGAGTATTTTACTGTGAAAATAGCAACATCTTCATACAGGAAAATGATTTTATGTCTGTAGAGGTACTTTATGGCCAAGATGTACCAGAAGAGAGAGCCCAGAAGGGTCTGCAGAAGCAATTGAAACTTGAGAGCATGGAGAGTGAAGGGAAAATAATGCAGCTTTCTCCATACCACACAGGTCTGGGGCAAGCTCAGCTTTGCTTTTTGTGAGAGAGGTAGGAAAAAACAGATAGATAGGAAAAGCAGGTAATCCAAGAAGCTCAGGAGTTAAATGGTCTTAAAATTCATTCTCCCACTGAGATGACAGCTTACACGTGGTACAGCTGTGCACTCACCTTGCCTCTGCTTACAAACTCATGGGTCCTGTCCCCATGTTGCACAGCACATGAACCAGGAGCCTCACTCTGCAAGGTGATTTAACTGTTGATAAGTAGATTCTGTATGTAAGGTGCAGTGTTCCTAGTTTGGAAGAAAACAACAAAAACAAGTCATCCAAGCATGTATGTTGTTTACGAGACAGGTCTCTATATTTTTTTGTGCTGTTATCTCCATGCATTTGCCTTTTATGCTGTCTGCTGACAGCATTTGATGTATTCTTCCTCCTGTGCTTATTTTTAGTTGCCATAGGAACTTTCTTATTTCCTGTCAGCTGATGTCGGTGTTTAATACTATTAATTGTATAAAAGGGTGTTGAGTCTGGTACTCTTAGGAAGGCAGAACACATATTTCAGTTTACTCAATCTCTTTTTTCATTTATTTCTATCAATATTTAATTCAAAAAGCCAGATACTGTAATAACAGCTGTTAGCACATCACTGGAATTCCGAGTAGATCCTCCCCAGCTATTCTTTCTTGTTTGGTCTTAGTCTCCCTCCCACTACCAGAAACACACTCATTTGAAATAGTATCTTCTGTCAGCTTAGTTTGTTGTTTCATTCTTCCTCGGTCCCCACACATCCCATCCTTTTCTGTTTCATTTTGCTTTTTTCCAAAAGAAAAATTAAAATCTGTTGTTAAAATGAATGGGAATGAAAAGAAAAATTTCCAACATTTAAAGAAATACTATCATCTTATAAAATATAAAATATTGGGAAGTATTGAGGAGGGTTTCTTCCTGGCAAAGTCTAATTTTTCTCCTCTTAAATATAACTGGTTATTTTGCAAAGTATATATTTTTTCTATTAAACGTGTTTTGTGACCAGAAAGCAACAAGGAGTGACCAGGATTGACTGAGAACTACAACAGAACTTCCCTTATTCACGTCAACTTCAAAATCTCTGGACTTTCCCATGAACTGATCATACATTTGGGGAAAGGTCTTGATCAATACATACATTTGAACTTGAACTAGCATTGTTATGCAATGTTCGTTCAATCCCTTCCTTCTCTGGAAAAAAAAAGAAAAGAGAGAGAGAGAGAAAAATAGCAGCATTTCAAACCCTTCTGTTCCTTTTTCCATTTCACATCAATATTTTTCAAAAGATGGAGGAGAACAGGTAGCTCAGAATAAAGAAACCAACATATAAACTATCACTTACGATTTGATAATCAGTGTGACTTAAATGACGCAATCCAAGTTTTTATCTAGAGTACCTCAAAGACAGCTTTGACAACTTCAGGGGCCTTTGGATTAGTCCCACTGAATGAAATAATGGGAGCATTAACGAGCATGCTGGAGTGCAGTGAGGATAATATTCCGCTTGGGAATGCTCCCAAAGCATATGGTGTGTGCTGTTGCTGAGACAAGCACCGCTAAGTGTTTTAGAGGCTGTAACTCAGCAGGGCCCCAAAACTAAGGCAAACGGTTTTCAACCTGAATCATGAGGCCCCTCCACAGATGGCTACTCCTGCAGAAGTCCTTGGTACCCTGATTTTCCTCCATGAGGAGAATGCATCCCAGGCCAATGTGCTCTGCCATGACTGAAACCAATCCTGTTTGGGCTCTTCTAGTTTAAGGTAAGATATTTGTGCAATGGCACAATATGTTTTTATTAATACAGTGAATGTAAAATACACTGAACATCTATCTTTTCAGCCAAATAAGAGGAATTGAAGGTTTTAGGAACTGGATATTTACTCTTTTGGATGGTTTGGGTTTTAAGAAGTAGATTTTTAAAAGTAATTTGTTTGGAAATGAAAATATTCATGCATATTTAGGGTTGTACGTACAAGAGTAACTATGCAGATTATTTCACTGTTGGACTATTTGGGATCATGAAAAACTTTGTATACTGTTTTATATATATATAATATAAATAAAAATATAAAATAAATACACTATCAGTCCAATCTATACGGAAATGCTGGAGTTGTATCTGTAAGTCAGCCAAGCTAAGCTGAAAACAACTTCCAGTTCAGTGTGAGTAATATGCAGTGGCATTTACTGTATCACATTAAGTTTTGAGGAAACTACAAAGATAATGAACACAGTGTCCAACTTTCCTGGCAAAACCATGGCAGAAGCTCAGACTGGCAAATCTGAAGTGTGTGTTTTGTTTCCATCCCCTTTTCGTACTGCTGATGGGAGAGAGCACAGTAGCTGCAGGACCAGGGTGGCCATGCCCATGGGAGTGGAGCTGGGTGGCTCTGCAGGAAGTGCTATGGGGTGGGATCTGGGGCTGGGGCTGTGCCCCACCAGGTCACCGCAGGACAGCAGAAGGAAGGCTCACTGTGTGAAAGCAGCAGGAAAGAAGCGAGCAGGAGCACAAGGCCAAAACACCATGTGAGGTCAAAGGCAGCAAAGACCAACACCGCTTCTCTGAACAAAATCGGACTGTTCCTCTTCCTCTTCTTTGGGTCACTGCAGTGGTGATGGGAAAGCAGCAATCTGCTGCCTGCCTTGCACTGAGTCTGAGCATGCTTGCTTTATCAACTGAACAAACGCTGGCACAGCAGTGACTTGGTAAGATTCAACAAAGGATCAAACAAGTTATGAGAACCACCCCACTAAGACTGAGATTCTAATAACATCACACGGACATCTCAGGACACTGTAGTACTTAGCAGAGCATGAGAATCAACATCACCCTCTCTAAGTTAAACAAATGAGAGAAGGTTATTTAGTGTCCATCTGGTTTTGTTCAAGATATAGCAAATAAATGTAGGGGTCTTGATTGCTTCTAGCTGCCAGAAAACAGGATTTTTCGTAGCCTACTACTGTCACTTTCCATGTCATCTGAGACCTCAGTGAGGCATTCCCACTTTTTATACCTCTTTCATTAAGACAGTATGATTGCTTTGTTTATGCAACACATATTAGTACAGCTCAGGGAATAAAAAATTAATAGGTACTATCCAGCAGAGGGAGCACAATAACATAAAAACCCTTCAGCTGTAAGGTGGAGAACTTTTCCTATTAAAATCCACAATATTTAGCAATCTGATTTTACTGATTCAACATACAGAGTAGAAAGACAGAATTTAAATTGAAAAATAAAAAATAAAAAGAGAGAGAGAAGACGAGGGAAGGATATCAAACAGAAGCAATAAAACGATTGCTTTCCTGGAATTTTCATTGATAATAATGGAGATATAACTTTCAGATGGAAGAACTAAGGTTTAATAAGAAAAAGATCACAGAAGTCTTCAGAAGACTAGTAACATTTGTTTTAAAATGCTGATTTTAATTTATAGAGAAGTGGCTGCTCTGGCTAAAAGATTTGAGTGCTGCTTTCAGTTTTACTGTGCACTTCCTCTCATTTTCAATGAAGTCATCTATCAGAAATAACTGATTTACTCATTCATTTGGTTTATGTGTAATTTTTAGCGTGCAATACTACAGTAATCTCACTAGATATGTTCTCTGTTCTATAACTGTTACACTTTCTAATCTAATCATGCTGAAATAACTGTGAATTAAAAAAAGAAACTAGAACTGAGCACCTATTTTATAAGAAATGGTCATATTGTGGAGAAAGAATTATAGCATTTTAATAGGACTCACATGCATACAGTAATTAAAGGAACAACGTAATAGTGCAAAAGTGTTGCCATCTTAAATGCAAACATTTCTCAGGGTGCATTTCATTAATATATTTATACCACAAGATTTTTTAATTAGGACATCTAAATTCTAAGCTCTGCCACTGACTGTTATTTGACCTTTGGCAATTCACAGTCTTTCTAAGAGAGTTTCTGTTATCTTTGTAATGAAAATCATATTGATTTCACAGCTGGGTAGAGTGTAACAGCAGCTTTGCCTGCTGGTAGAAAGTACCGTTGAAATAAAAACATAATTTTAAAAGGAAAGAGAGAAGAAAGAACTGGATGTTCTGATCGAAATGCTAACTACAGACAACATGAGGTAGACTATATTTGCTTTAACTTTTACATGTTTTCTAAACAAAACGCCACACGTGATGAAGACTAATGAGAATTGTGCTGTTAAGCAAACTGCTTTTTTTTTTTCTCCACAAACTGGCAGTAACATTAGCTCTGAAACAAAATATCTGTACTGTTGAATATTGCAGATGCCAATATCCAGCAGGCTCTTAACTTTGTTGTATAATGTCCTAAAGAAATAAGGCTTATGCAAACACAACAACTCACTATTACCCTGCTTTCTCTGGTGATTTTTCAACCTGTTGGACAATTTCAACCAAATTTAGAAGAGTGGAGATGATAGCACAGGGATAACATGGAGCTAGTGAAGACTTTTGACCATCAGATTCAGATGAGAGTGGATGAAATTTAATGGACATTCACTACCTTTGCTAGCCTCACGTTGGGCTTATCATTCTCAAATAACTTCAAAAGTAGACTGAAAGCAAGACATTGCTAGAGATTTATCATCCTTGTTAAAGACACAGCATCTTTGCCCTGACAAGCCGTCCCACACAAAGTAAAAGTGTCATCTTGGGAAAGCTCATTATTTCTTTTAGCATATCAAATGATTTCTTAAGCATATCAAAATTCAAACTGTTTAGCTTTTATATTTGTGTACTTCACAGCTCCCCTAGAATATTTTATTCTATTAGTCAAACATCAATTAATTTATATTTACATAGTTCTACATTAGTCATGTCGGAAGGTCACAGCGAACTTGCAAATGCACTATAACATCCTTATAGAGAATTATGATGACTTCACTAAAATTATTAAAGTTGCAGTCAAAACTGCATGCATTCAAAAATGTGCTACTGGAAGTTTCTTATTGTTTATCACAAAAGCATTCTCCCGATCCTTTTTAGATATGCAAATCCAAGAAAATAATGTTTACAAGGTTTTATTGCCATTTCTCCAATTAACAAATGCAAATACCTTTCGCTGGGCCAAGGCAATCCCTCATTATCTCATGACAACGAACAAAATGTCCAGCACAGACAGTTCCCAACAGCTCTGCTCGCTTTCATGTACATGCTGCTGGTGCCAGCACCTGCCGTGTGGTTAACAGGTATGAATAGCGACCAGGAGAATGAATTAACCCCAGGCACACATCACTGCACATGTGGGGAATTATCTGTGATTCAGCTTTTCACTCATTCTGGAGGCAGCTGGACAACCAGAGCCTAACACCTGCCCTCATAGACGAATTCTTTCCCAGACATACAGAAAACTGGATGTATGAGAAGATATTTCATGTGAAATACCTGTGAGAAAACCCCTTTGTGAGAAGGATCTTGAGTATGGCATGAGCTAGCTTCAGGAATCTGGGGTTCAGAAGTTCCACTGTGCATCAGCAATCTACTTTGGACTAACGTAAAGTCCCTCCAACCTCGTGGAAAAGGAGCCACGTGGGAAAAAAAAAAAACTCAAATGAAAGAAGCTTTGAAATCCAGACTTTATGTAATTATCAAGTCCCAGGTACTCAAGAGGTCAGAGGGCCTTGTGGCAAGAGGCCTAACAGACTGGAATCCAAACTACCTGTCTCATGTTTTGTTGTTTTTTGGGTGTTTGATTTGGTTTGTTTTTTTGTTTTTTGTTTTTTTCTTCTGTAAAGATTGTATTTCAGGTGGACAGCAGAGAATTTAACATCCTTTTGTCTGTCCTGCACATTAAGCATGGCTAGAGTTGGCACTGCAGTGCCCCATCCTTGTGAACATAATGACCAAAGTGTTTCATTAAGGTGCTCCACAGCACACAGGCCTCAGGGTTTGCATGAGCACAGAATAACGGCTGAGGCACAGCTTGGCCAAAACACAGTGAACCCCAATCTAGAGCCTTGCACAAGGCCTATGCTGGCCTTCGAAATCTGTCATTCCAATGTGCACACTTTTGCAAACAGCTGCTATGCAAACATATCAGTGCTAATTCACATTAGATATACATGTTTAGTTTTAGATTTTAGTCGTTTTAAACATTTACTCTAAGTTATTAGTCTCCGACTCAAGACTTGATTAAAATTTAAAGTCTTCAACTGTGGAGAATTAAGTCATTTAATCCAATTTTCTTTAAACTTGCTTCTTACTTTTGTCAGTCTCATTAAGGTTCATGCAAATATGTACTATGTGCAGACAGACCAAGATACCAGGTAATACAGAATCAAAGAATCACACAATGGCCGGGATTGGAAGGGACCTCAAGGATCATGAACCTCCAACCCCCCTGCCACATGCAGGGCCACCAACCTCCACATTTAATACTAGACCAGGCTGCCCAGGGCCCCATCCAACCTGGCCTTGAACACCTCCAGTGATGGATGGGGCATCCACAACCTCTCTGGGCAGCCTGTTCCAGCACCTCACCACTCTCTCTGTAGAGAACTTAACATCCCAGTATACTGAAGCAGTACTTTCAAAACACAGCTCTATGTATGCTGCCATTTAGTAATCTAGGAGAATCTGGGGATGTCCCTCAGCCTACGCATGTGCTACTGGGTTCTTCCCAAATGCCTGCACCGTGCCAGGCCTTTTGTGCAGGGCAGGGAAGTCACAGCCTCCCCAAGTACATGCTGTGTTGACACAACGGCTCTGTCTGTTCTGCCTCCATGAGCAGGGTGGGTGAGGCACTTCTGCCAAGCCTCTGTCACGAGGAGAGATGGTGCAACTTCCTCTGAGATTTACAGCTGTCCTCCTGCAGTCAGCGCTGCAGCTCTGTTAGGGGGCTCTGCCAGCACAGCCACACTGGCACCTCACAGCCCAGACCCAGGTTCATGGCACCTGGCCTTAATCCCAAAATCCCAGGTCCTGGGTCTTGCTCCATCAGGTGTCACGGGGCTTTCATCCCCTGCCCTGGCAGTAGCAGTGCGTTGTGGGCAGGGCGTTCCTTTCCAGAAGCGATAGATATGGTATGTCCCAGCAGCACGAAGGAGTGACGTACCAGAGACCAAACATCAGGCTGCATTTCTGAAGTCCAGCTGGCTCTGTTTCAACAGGCATAGGAACAGTCATCTGAAAATCTTTATTATTTAGGAATGCCTTTTAAGCTGATGTCAAGGTGCATACTCAACTTTTCAAAAGTTCTGATTATCTGCTCGGCTATGCTATCAGTACTAAATTCCAGAGAAACATACATTTCTTTGGTTGTAAATGTTCTTCTTACCTTTTCTTGAATGCTTTTTTTTTTTTTTTTCCCTCCTGATTGCAAAAATTCACATGAATCTGCTCTGTAAAATACAATTGTGAAAGAAAAAATTACAATGAAATTCTTAGAAACAGATGAAGAGAAAGATTTTTTTACCCACACACCATTAGGGATGCAACAAACTGAAATTCACTTATCTAGGTTAATGGCCATCATGAACCATCAGTTGCTATGAAACTGTTTAAAATCCATTGTGCCTATTCAATGTAAGGAAATGTACCTACAAAACCACTTTGAATATGTGCCTGATCTCCATTAGAGAACACAAATGCCCAGAATAAAAGTGCTAGTTTTAAAAAATGCTACAAAAATCTGTCAGGATTCTTAAAACTACTTAATTTCGTGCTTCTCAATTAAAAAGTTGACTGTTTATTAAACTTGTCATTTTCAAGTGTTCTTCATACACACGTGTTATTAAGAGTTAAATCCACAATACATTTAATTACATCAACATGTTGCTAAATGGTGCATATTCTTAGTACGCAGGGCCACAGTTCACCCTTTTTTATGGACATGTAGAAACTCAACTCTTATTAAACTCTCAGTATTTAAACATGTTCCAAGAAGTCTGCAGGTCACAGATTGAAAAATATTAGTGGCAAGGTGCTACTGAGCTTGCGTTAAGCAATTGGTTTCACACAGTAGAAGCTGCATGATTTTGAGAAGAGCATCTTACTGATAAATTTAATGAACACAGCTCCCTATTACAGGGGCCAGACTCCTTCCAAAAGCCGAGCAGCCTTATTTACAGTTAACTTCAGACAAGTATACTGTGCTGAAGTCTATGGGACATGCATGCCTGCAGAAGCATAGGTTTCCAAGTCCAGCAGGTTGCAGCCCTCAGCTGGTAAAGTGATGTGCACTGTGTTTGGAAAAAGAGTGATCTTTCTGGACTTCCTGGAACCTGGAAAACCATCAACTCTGACCTCTACATTGCAAAGCCAACTAAGATGGAGGCTCAACTTTCCAGAGTCTGGTCAGAGAAAAACACAGCCCTTTTCTTGCAACACTAAAATGCCAGGCCCCATACCAGTTTGAAGACTGTCATGTATACTGCTAATCTTGTCTGGACTATTGTAGCACACCCACTGTATAAGTCCAGATTTGGTGCCTTTGGACTTCCATCTGTCAAGCCAATGGAAGACAGAGAGAATGGGCAATATTTTCCGAGCAATGATGTCATCATAGCAGCTCAGAAAAAGTGGGTCACCTCTACCAGTGCAGATTTTGACAAGCATAGCATGCAGGCTCTTGTACACTGCCAGTGAAAATGCATACCTAATGGTGGTGACTGTATCGAGAAAGAGTGTTTTGTAGATAACAATTTGCTCTACCAAATAATCTTATTGCGCTCTTTGTATCCATTGTGGTTTCCATGGAAATAAATATAAGGCATTACTTTTGGAGCAACCTATGTACTTAGAACAATTGAGTCAAAATTCAGTGATATCCTGCAGTAAGAGTGCCATGCCCCAGTCATATTACAGAAATGCAAGCAAATTGCAATCGAGTTATAACACAAGATGCAAAAAATTAAGGTTGCAGAACAAAACAAATGGATTCAAAGCTCTATGTCAGGACTATCTGTTGGAGAACAGTTTTTTACAAGTCTGGAGCCAACCTCTGCAGCCCAACCATTTGATTCTGGATGATTCAGACACCAAGGCTGTAATAGGAATATCTCTGAAATGTCTAGATTTTCTCTCTTTCGTTTTTTTTAAAATGGATTTCACACGGTACATACCATTTTTTTGAGAACTGAAGTGCTACTTCTAATACTTCCAGTTAAGTGAAATATTTGAAACAGAAGAATTGATAATATAAAATCTAAAACTATATTTAGTATTCTGAATACAATTAGGGCAATTTTATTCAGTTGATTTCTGAAGTACCCACATGAGTGATCTACAGTGATATCATTCAGTACAACAGTAACAAGTGCTGAAAAAGTAATTTTAAACAAATGAATTTTATCACATTATATGTTTTTCCCCTATTATAGCCAACTTTCCAAGTGCTTGTGCACAATTATCTAAATGAAGGTATATCAAAAAGTACTTTATTCCAAGATGTATTTCCATTTTTCATTACAAGATCACAGAACTAATAGCATTGTTTACTCTCTTTTCCACAGAAGGATTTTATCAGTGCTTGAAGACGATAAGAACATAAGAAGAATACAGGAATCCTATCTTTTAAACTACAGCTTTACTACTAGAATATACAGTAGAGCTAGGAAGAATCTTGTAAGGCACCTAATCCATCCCTTTTCCTGCAGGAAGCAGTTATTCAAGTACTCTGATCTTACAGATCTCCAATGGAGACAGAAACTCCAAAAGCTTGCCAAGCAATCTATTCCCCATCCTTGCCATTAAAGTTTTTTGAAATTTCTAAAATAAATCTTTCTGGCTGTAATTTAAGCCTATTACTTCTCGTTCTATCAAACACAGGCAAAAGAAATAGATTGTTCACTTTCTCCTTGTAGCAACCTCTTGTGTTATAATATCTTTGCGCTCTCTTCTCTGTGTCAAACTAAACTAGCATAATTTTTTCTTTCTTTTTTTTAGGTGATAATTTCTACACTTGTCACTGTTCTCTGGACTGTCTCCAGCTGATTCACTTCATTCTTACTGTGGCATCTAAAACTGGGCATGGTATTCTAATTCACTATGAAATTAAGATTTGCTTATCCCACATTTCATCTGATTATTTAAATAATGAAGCTGATTATCTCCCAGGAGAAGGATACCAAAGTTGTCATTCTAGCACATACTAATTGTTCTGCTGGAAACAAAAGTTGTGAGTTAGATTAATTAAAACATAGTTCAGTTAATATCAATCTAAAGAAATTTGATTTCTTTTGGAATTGTGTCTTAAGACTTACTGATTTAACATCATAGAAAGCACACATTCTGAATCAGGTTCCCTTTGATCATAATATTTATATGGACTTTCTGGTATCCAGTAAGAGAGAAAACCGTACAAAGCCTTTCCCTCGGTGAGGTTTACATGCCTAAGAGCATATACACAGGCACATTAAAACAAGAGCAGGGAAGCTTCCCGTGTAAGAGCCTCTGGATGACAGCTGGAGTAGACAACTAAGGAGGAAGAGAAGGAGACAGAGGTTGGGCCAAGTCGGGCAGGTGCGGTTTTAACAGCAGGTCCAGTGCTGTGCTGTGATTTTATGGCTAGTTCTGCTGCAACTGAGAAAACAGCTCCCAACATAAACCCACCGTGTCAGCTACTCTACACAGTCTCTAGAAACTTAGCATCTGTGAGGGCTTTACTTGCAGTGCATGGTTGAAACTGGTCACATGCTATTTTGGGGGAGTGGCAGAGTTGGACACACAGAGATGTATGAACAGCATGATTTCACAAGCCTTTACTTCTTTAAGAGAACAGGCTAAATAGTTTCCTCACCACTTGTGAGCTGTGTGAACAACATCTTCTTATATACTACCTTGCTATACTGATTTTAGATCTCCTGCTTAATTAAAGCGTATTAAAGCTTTAAATGCATTGTTCAGGTGAAAACATCTCTACGCTCTTTCTTTTTTTCTGTACTCCTTTATTTAACTGCTCTACTCTTTTCCCAAGAGAAAACATGCTTTTGAGAGCTGGATCCTGACTTTCAACACATTGTCATTTATTTAGTTCTTACAGTGATTCAATAACAAAATTCCATCATACTTAGGTGGAGTCACTCAAGAACTACTTAGCATATTCATGACACAAGGCTGCTCTGTTCATTAATTCCTAGAGGAGTACTGCTTGTGTCACTAGTGACGATACCAATTTCACTGCAAAGAGTTATGATGTGACTCTAAGATTTCAGTCATGAATAAATAAGAGGGTACTGGTATTTCCATTTGCCTGAAATTGAAAAACTTCTCTAGCAGACAACATTTTATACAATCGCGATGTGTAGTTGCATTCCTCTGGTATTCAGGTTAAGCTGAATACTCAAGATCTCAGGAACAATACCAAAAAAGCTCAGCAGCACCTGAGCTTTAAGAATCTGCCTCAGTTTATTGAGGAAATGTCTTATTTGCTTATAGTTACTCTGACAGCTTTGATACAAAGGGTGTTGACATGGTCTACTTCAAGCATCTGTCTTCATTATTACGTATCACCTCTTCAAAGAACTCTGCTTTTTTTAAGTGATCATACAGAAACTTCAGAGGCTATTCCTACCAACAACTCTCCAACACAGAGTGCTTCCCCTTCCTTCTCTCACTGGTGAATTAGATACTAGAAGTACAGTACATATTTCCATCAGTGAATGATGGAGGAAAGGAGACAAAATACCATGAAGAGATTCTCTATGGAGCAAGTGGTGACTGATCTGACAAGTTGGATGCTAACTGAAGACTTGAAACAAGGCTTCTAGGGCAGGAGAATGGAGGAGGTGGAAGGACATGAGTAAAGGAGAAAAGAGGAATTCCGTTTGGTTTGGCTAGAGAAGATCAGAGATAAAGACTGGGATGATACTGGTGGAAATAGAAGTGAGTGTAAAGAGGACTGGAGCCTTCAGCTTGTAGGACGAGGATGTACTATGGAAAGAGAAAGAAGAAAAGAAAGAAAGAGAGGGAGAGAAAAAAAAAAAAAAAAGAGAAACAAAGAGAGGAAGAGAGAGATTAGAGTCCATATGAATATCCTGGAAAAAAAAAAATTAGGACTGGCTAATTGAGGAGGATGCAAATAGGACAGAGAGTCACAGATAGCTATTAGAATAGACTGGAAAAAGTTGGAAAAGATGGGACAGATTAACATACAGTTGGTGGAAAAGCATATATAAATAGTGTCTCAGCCCCAAGACTTATGTATTGTCAGCAAATGCATGTCTCACCAAAACTGAAGCTCACCAGGCGAAGATAATATCATGCAGTTATTATTTATCCCATTAGGTCCAGCTAGCAGGATTGTGGTGCAGCCACTGACAGCACAGCAAGGGAAAGCTAGTTTGCTGTGAGAATTTCTCTCCTTTCAATAGCTCTTTTTCAGATGTGCAGTCAAAGCTTCTGGAGTTAAAGGATCTTTTTCAGTAATACCTGTGATAATTTCTGTTTGACATCTTGATTTGATAATGGATGCACTATTGGTAGTCACAATTAAAATTGATTACAGCTCTCCTGCTTGAATTTTACTTCAGTTTTTATACACTGGCATTTGCAATGCCTTTTTTTTCCCTCTATAATAATTTTCCCCATAACATTATTCACTGGGTGTAAGCAAGCTGCTGTCTTCATAATATTAATTCCTTAAGGATATAGACAGGCAGTCAGCAAAGAAGATGCATCTTCTCTTCCATGACATTTTTTTCTAGATTTCATATTTATTTCTGGAAATGGAACTAATTCTTGGAACATAAACAAAATTGTGGACAAAGAATCTCTGCAGTTTTGCTTAAATCATGGGAACAAATTGTTTTACTGAAATAATCTTTAATATACTGTGCATATGTAGTACAGCTCAAGAAAACATGGGACAAATCATCAGTATTTGTGTTTCACTGAATGACACAGCATAAACAATATGGACTGTTTACTTATTACAGAACCCAACTTAAGGGCACTGTACAACATTTTTCAAATTGTAGTTAGCTAATGCCCAGGGAAGAGACTCGTCGCAGGTGCAAAACCAGATTATAGAATTCACACAGTGGAAAAAAAAAATCCTTGCAAGTGTAAAAACTGTTTTAGGCTGTTATTCTGGGCACAATGCTGAGATACCACACATTTTTGCTATTTGGCATCAACTCCAAAGGCAATGTATAAACTCACCAGTTGAGAGAACTATTGGCACTGGATTCCTTGTGTCTCTGTGAACCTAAAATTTTGCTACAAGGCAAGGAATCCTAGCCTTACGATTTTGACACAGCTTTGAAATCTTATAGCTCACCCTTTAAGCATGAATGAGATTCCCACAACAGGACGTTCCCTCCCTGCCTCATCTGTGGGGGCGAATCATTCCTCAAGAACAACCACTCAGCCAGTGCTTTGGCAAAGGGAGCTGGAGCGTTTGGCACTAGCCAGGATACGCTCCCCCGCACACCCCAGTGGCACAGCAATTAGGAAACTCCCCTGGAATGCAGCCATTCCCCACCAGCTTGCTCAAGGAGCTTCCTGATCAGAGGTTTCTGTGAAATTCACTCCCACTTCTCTTCCCACACCGCTAAGGAAACCTCAGCAGCTCACGTGGGGCCACATCTTCCTTCAGGCAGAGGGCACCCAGGATTATGCAGAGGGACATGGATCAAGGGAAGAAACAACTGGGGTTTTGAGGATTTCAGTCTTGGAGTAAGTGGGGGAAGCAGCATTCCTCTCACGACATGATACCTGAGACATCTTAAGAAGGAAATATAAGTTCCCATCCAGATGTCATGCTCCAGAATTGATTAACAATAAACTACAGAATACCAATTCCCTAAATTTCATGCTGTTGCTAATTTCTTCCACTACTTACGCAAAGTAAACAATAGTCAGTAAAGGATATCAGCTCATACTGCCTCTGCATACTCATGGTACTCTGTCAACCCGAAAATAGAGCCCTTAAGGATTACCCCGGCTGTGATGAAAAGTGGTAGTGGGGTTGTTATAAGGATCTACAAACTACCAGCCAATGCTCTGGGGCATCTGTTCTTTCATCAGTTACCCCCAGCTGCCAGCAGCCCATTAGGGAAGATGTGGAATTGGCATTTAAAATTAACCCAATTGGTATGAGGGACAAGCACATAAAAAAGGCACAGTGTTTGGAAGAAATGACACAGTATAAGCCACAGGTCTTAGAAGATCAGGATTGCTTCACCCTTTCCTATTAATGTTGATCCATCAGACTTAAATTTCCTCTCTCTATCTAAAGCACACTCACAGCATCAACTCAACTGTTAGACATTTCTCTTTCTTCTTGAGAAGCATGGAGGTAGGAGGTCCAGAACAGTAAGATGCCTCTCTTTTCATTTACCAGCAAACAAGTTCACATCCTAGAATGAGTTTAGCAGGCATTATATAATTATGTTGAATCCAAATTTCTATCTGATACATACATGACACGCTTCTTAGAACATTTAGAAGCACTGCATTCTGGAAAGCTTCAAAAAGTATACAAACCCTATGGAACTAAAATAGTGCAGCCAGATGCTAGTTACAGATACTCATATTAGACATGGAATGGTTCAGACCTAAGTAACTGTAAGTACATCCAGTCTAATTGTTTTTTGTTTGTTTGTTTGTTTGCTTGCTTCTTTGTTTTAGAAACAGACATTCAATACAATTTAAAAGTTCTGGAGCTATTTAGAAAGTAAGCCTTCTGAAGTGTAAATATGCTTTTTATTAAAGTCAGTTTTTCAGAAAAAATAACACCAAAGGAATGTATCGCGTTTAAATGATGAAAGCACCAGACGCTCATGTATGGAGCATGAAGAGTTCCTGTGTAGGAAGAGTTCATGCAGGCAGCTGCCAGTAATTTACAGCTATCTCCATGAGGCCCAGACTGCACTGGTCACAATTGCAACTGCAGTGCAAACTGTAACACCAACCTGTTCTTACTGCTTCAATTCACTCTGAAACAAATGAGCAAAAACATCTAGGGAATGTAATGGTAGAATCCATCTCATCCAGCGTGACATATCTAGATCAATGGAGTCTAGAGAGTGATTCATCTGACTAAAAGTAGATGCCTGCTTTAAAATTAGTTGACTCATTTTCTGGACAGTATAGATCCTCATTGACTATGACTCCAGGCCTATCAGCTGCCTTTACTCACTCTAAAACAGGAGAGAAATCCAATGGGTTTGACTGAAGGCTAGGGATATTTCAGGACATGATCAAGTAAACGAGTAGCAAATACAGACTATCTTCCAGTTCTCATTGTAGAGGAACTATTGATGAACCTACAGAGACATCACCAGGGCAGAAATTATAGGAAAACAGTGTGCTCAAAACAGGCATTAAGTAAAAAGAGAAGGAAAGTTGGAAAGGAAAGATTAGGGTTTTTTTAAATCTCCAGTAAGCATAGTGCCTTTTTTTTTTTTTTTTTTTTTACAATGATGTTTTTACACTTGGCCTTTATGAATATTCACCATGAACCAACAATGTATTTTTATGCAGTCAAAGTCTTGGCACACAAGGAAGATCATCTGTTTGAACGTTTTCAGATTGTATCACAGGCTTTAAATTATAGCCTAAAAAACATGCAGATGTTGAATTTTCAAAGATATTTAAACAAAAATTATTTTTCTTAACTATGAAAAAAGAAACTCATTAGTTACATCTTCTTTTGTACAAGCATATTCTTGCAATCAGCATATAAGTGACGCTTTTACTAGATGCACTGAAACTGTTATGGTTTTTTTAGATCATAGACACTCTTCCAAAGCAAAACTGAGCAGCCACAGATTTTTTCTTATTGAACATAATATAATTTAATCCAACTGTTGAAAGGTGATAAATATTTTCTTCTTTGCCCACTTGGAAAATCCCATTTTCTCCTTTCCAATACTTCTAATCAAATATAAGCTAGTGTGTGGATTCGTTAAACATACTACTGAGGAAAGAAGAAGAGTGTTTATACTCTGTTGTCACAAAAACAGAACCTATTTTTAATCAAACTAACGATGTAATGCTAAATTTAAGACAAAATCCAAGTAATGCTTCCTAGATATCAAAGGTTAAAAATATGCTGGACATTTTTCTTTATGCTAAGGGTTGTAATTATCCGCTCCCTTATATTTATCCTGTTATGAATAGCTGTGGAAACAGTTGCCACATTAGAAATCTGTATCTATTTTGACAAACTGCCCAGGATTACACTAGGATAAAGAAAAGTCAGATAGTTCATTCAAACATGTATCATCTACATTAAATTTTTACTGGGAAATGAAATAGATTAATACTGTTTCTTATAAAATTTATTTGATCACAATCATAAGGAAATAACTGGCATTTTTTTTCCAACCATTGTTTAGGATGTGCACAAACTTTTTAACAGCAAGTTAATAATAAGTTGACTGCTACATGCCAACTTTCCACTTTATGCAATTTTTGTAATGTACAGCTCCATATACCTCAGCAGAACATTTTCTGTGCAGCAATATCACATTCTCATATAGTTTTGCTAATACTGAAGTTAAGTAGAGTGTTAGGAACACAGGAATTAACACCAGTTAATTGATCTAATTCTAAATAGGCATTACCTGCAGTCGTGCACATTAGCTATCAACTGACCATCATGTGTTAACTATTACATAGATAAGAAATCCACAAAGGAAAACAGCAATTTGCAGACAACAGGGCTACTCCAAACCATTGCCACCTTCTACTATCTTCAGTCTCATCTGAAGGCAATAGGAAGAACTTCCCTCAAACTAATCCCTAATAACCATCCTCAGGTGTTTTGTCTTCAGTTAAGAAACACGAACTCTTTGAATGTAGAGCCATGTTCTACAAATTCCATTATTGTGAGCCAGATTCAAAAATAGATTCAGGCTGGTTTTATGGTTCTACATGGAAACACGCAGTTTTCAAAATCGAATTTCAGCTTTCACCTTTTGGCACTGAAATGTGGAGGTGCCTCACCTCTGACACTCAATCTCTCTGGTGGCACAGAGATCCTAACAGATCTGCAATGGCAAACAGTTGCCATCTGCTCTCTGACTTGTTCCTCTGATGAACAGGCTTTAAGTGATCTCAAAAGGTCATCCAATCCACTTTCTCATTCAAAGTGCCTCATCTGGGTTTTGCGTAGTTCAAAGGATGCAGGCTCCGCATCTACTGAAAATCTGTACTATCATGTCACTGTCTTCATGGTAAGAATATATTTCCTGCAGAATTTCTGGTGTTGCAGCTTGTCTCCATTGACTCTTTTACTAATACATCTCTAATCTACTAATCATAAGTGATTGTACATCTCCTAGAAAAGTCTGGGTCTCTTATCCATAACCCCCCCCAACACCTCTCCTCATATACTTGTGCTCCAGCCTGTGTGACCTTGGTGATGTTGTGCAGCATTCACACAAGCACGTCAACATTTTCTCTGTACTGGGTAGCCAAAACCTGAAGCCAATCCTGAAGTTGTTTCACAAATACCAAATATAAGGGAGTCATTACTTCTGTCGACCTGCTGTTATCCATCCTGCCAGCACTGTGCAGGGTATGCTTCACCTTGTTTACTCCAACTGTTGACTTGTGTTCACCGTGTCCACAAGGTCCTTTTCTGCTCAAGTCAGTTAACCTCCAGCTTGTGCAGCTGCAAGGGGTTATTCCATGCCCAACATGAGACTTTTGCCTTTGCTAAGCTTGGTGAAGCTCCTGGAAACCCATTCCTCTAGTTTGTCTTCATCCCTACAAACAACAGCCATACCCTCCAGCACATTAAATGCTCCCCTACGAGATGGTATCATCCATACATCTGCTGACAGTGTACTCTCTTCCGTAATCCAGATCATTAACAGTGAAGGCATCGAACAGTATTAGCCTAGAATCAGTTCCTGAGGGGGACTGCCACGAGCAACCAGCTGTCAGCTGAAATTTGTACTGCTGATCACAACCACACAGCCTGGTGGTTCAGACTGTTTTCCATCCACCTTATCATTCTCTTCTCCTGTCCATATCTCATCCTTTTGGCTATTAGAATACTATCAAAGTCCACAGGAAAAGCTTTGCTACAGTCAAAATAAACAATATTCATAATCTTTCCTTGTTCACCTTACCTTGGAAGTCAATCAGGTTGATGAACAGTCTGCCTTTTTTTGCAAATCCAGGTTGCCTGTATCTAATCATGTTCTTGGCCTTCATAAGCTCAAAAATGGTTTTCAGGAGGATATCTTCCAGGAGATTGAGGTTAAACTGCTTACGCTACAGTTTCTTGGATTTTCTCTTTCAGCCATCTTGAAGATGAGTATGATGTTGGCCTTTTTTCTTCTGTCTATCAGGAACCACCTCAGTCACTGTAACTGCCAAAGACGATGGTTAGCAGACTCACAGCAGCATGAGTTGGCTTCTTTAGCACCCCTGGATGCATCCCATTTGTTCACATGACTTGTTCGTGTCCAGTTGACTTAATTGCTCACCCCTTCTCTGCTGTGGTTATGGCTTCAATCCCACAGATTCTACTATTAGACTCAGAATTATGGTTAATTCTCACCATGTATCAAAATGAAACAGTAGGCAGAAAAGGCATTGAACATCTTACCCATTTCAATACCTTTTGTTTCTGAGTTCCCTGACAGAGTACTTGGCTCACGTTTTCCTTAGGCTTACTTTTGGTACCACTTAAGCCCTTTCTGTTGCCTTTCACATCCTCTGCTATTGCAATACCAGCTGAGTTTTGGCCTTCCTAATTCCCACCGTGCAGACTTGGGCAATATCTGTATATTCTATACAGGTAGTATTTGTTCTGCTTCTTCCTTCTATATAGTCCTCCTTTGTGTCTGAAGTCATTCAGGTGTCATGTTCATTCATATCAGCCTTGTACCATATTTCTTAAACTTCCTATGATTTGGAATGATCACTTCTGTGTTCTGAGGAGACTGCTCTTAAAAATCAATTAGTTGTCCCATGACTCCTGGACTCCAGAGCAGTCTCCCTACCAAGCAGATCTCTGAACAAGCTGAAATTTGCTCCCGAGAATTCCAGGCTTCCAATTATACTGTTTGCTGTGCTCGCTTCTGTGAGAATTTTAAACTATACAACACAGCCAAAGCTTCCCTCAGTCTTCACATCCCCAGTTTGTTCACAAGTAAAAGGTCCAGCAGAGCACTTCCCCTACATGGCTCACCAATCATTTCTGTCAATAAAATGCCATTGGATTTTTTTGCACTTAACCCATGTTTCAAGGAGAAATAGATATAGAGTCATAAAGGTTGGAAAAGACCTCTAATATCATCAGGTGCAACTGTCAACCCATCTGTGCCCACTAATGGTTATCCTTTGTTTGCAACAAGATTCTGGGTGACACAGATCTTATGTTCAGGTTCAAAATCCGTGTCTGAGAGAAAGGCAGAAACTTGTAGCACTTGCCACATCAGGCCTTGGTATTATCTTCATCACCTTTGATAAAGTTAGAAACAGAAAGGGAGACTAAGGAGAACTTCTCAGATTGTTGGTGCTAGCTATGGAGATGAGCAGAACAGTCCTATGTTGAATCTTACCCACTCATCAGTGTCCAAGGAACGTGTAGCACTCCAAGGCTGAACAGTACCCAATGAGAAAGGCAGCATGTCTGAAATCTCTCCATGCAGGAAATTATCAGGTGAAACAGCGCTGGAGGTGACATTCTTCTGCCCTATTTCACTTTCCAATGAGTTTCCTTGATAATCTCATGTGCTCAAGAAGTTTTGTTACAGTGAGGGTTAAAGGAACTTCTTCACAGCATGACTTTTTTGAAGAAAGGATTCAAATGGGTTCAGAGACAAAGGCTTTTGCCAGTGCACAGCTCCTGCTTATTTACTGTGGCCACAGACTTCTGAATTTAACGATGTCTTCACAAGCTTCTGACAAGCTTCTGATCTCTTTTTGTTCTAAACTAATGATGGATTGAGCATTTATCAGGAATGCATCACTTTCTAAGGCAGTTAAGGCTCTGTGTTTGCACAGGAGAGGATAGGAGCCAGACTTTCTAAGTCATGCTGAGTGAAAAGTCATCTTCAGAGAAGACTTGCAGAGGCACACGCACATCTTATGTCTAATAAAAAGAAAGCAACTTACTACTCGTCAGAAATTCACTGCAGCAAGACTGTCCATCTCATCAATGCCACTGAGAGTAACCAGTCTGGGGCACTGCCAGCATCACAGACTATAAGAATGGGGAAAAATTATCTGATCCTGAGAAGCAGGGCATGCAAATATCCTAAAAGGTGAATACAGATGTGTTTTATCACTTAAAATAAAACTTATCTCTGGTGAAGGCCGTAACTTCTAGAAGCAGGAAAACAACTCTTCCTCCTGAGGAATCATATTTTAAATGAAAGAACATAAACACTAATCAGGACAGCACTCAAGCTTATAAATCTCAAGTAAAATAGTTACTTGCTGACTGCAGTACCAAACGCCCTAGCTTTAAAAACCTCCACGATCCTCTTTTGTGCAAGATGCTTTCACTAGGTTAAGCTGCCCCTCTCACTCGAGTCCTGCAGTTCCTATTCCAGGGCAATTATTCTGTCCTTCTAACAAGGTAGGTTTGACATTTAATTTGAAATTGCGGATTCTCCTGCTGACTGACTGACTACTAGAAGGCTTTTTCAAGTATTACAGCCAAGCTCCAGAAATATTTGGGGCAGGATACTATGCTTAAAGTTCTTCACCTACAAGTTAGATACTATGCAGTCCTGATGTTCACTTTTTCATCCAGTCTCAGATTTTCCTTTTCCTTCAGACTAGAAATCTCATTTCTTTGGAAGCCGGGTTGCTCTTCAAGTGTAGAAGAGAACCTTTGTTCTCTTCATCAATAAATATCACACCATGAATGTTAAAGGATACCAAATTTGGGCTCTGCAGAAGTGGGAATATAGCCTGTATGGGTCATCCCTACTCTCAGCCAAGCTAATAAGAAGGGCCATATAACAGTTACGATTTTTCTCTTAACATTTGTGAGTCAATTTAAGTCCAGTTGCAATATCTTACTTAAAACTTCATTTTATAGCTAATGTTGACTATAAGTTAAAACAAACAAATAAATAGAAACTTACTGTGGTAGCTTTCAAATTCCCCCTTTGATATGTCATATTTTAATCAGAATTCTATGTCCAGCAGATAACAAATTGTCTCCAGGAGGATCTGTTTGTATCTTTATGGCACTTTTCTTCAATTTATCTATGTGCAGAAATTCACACACAAATAATCTCATAATGTTAATAGAGATTTCATAGCTATAAAACTAATACACATTTTCATATTATAGGAAGGTTCACTGAGATAGGAAAATATGTGTGAAAATAGAGTTTGGTATTGGTTAAACTATCATGTTTTATATAGCAGGGTCTTTACATTTAATAATTAGCTGTTTCTGATGTTTTTTTTTTTCCTAGTATATAGAGACTAAGAACATATTTGGAAAAAAGATAAGTAAACTAAAGGGATTTACAGCATTTTAAGGAAATAAAAATCTTGTGTGTGAGGCATCAATGACATTTAAGAGAAAAAAAAACAAACATGCTGCTGCCCTCCCAGTTCAGTCACAACAATTCTGAAGCACCTGGTACCTTGATTTCACATGGAGTGTTAAACTGGGAGCTGTTTCAAGAGAAAACTGAAGTTATGTGAAAGAGAAATCCTTTTATAACGCTAAGTTATTTATACAGTGTTTCTCCAATGTGTGAGAAGTAAAACAGCTGGGCTGAAAGAGTGTGGACCTTCTAGCTAAAATCTGAATTAGCTGTTTTTAAAAACAGAGAAAAGCAAATTAGTCTTTCTCTTCAATTCCCAACTTTCCATATCCTCTGCTCTAGATCATACACATAATTGTAATTTCTTATTGTGACAAAAATGTTATAGAAGAACAACATAAATGTAGGTAACTTTGAGAACTCTGAACCTATCCCAAGGCCTAATATGCATGACATCTCTTCTAACTACATATGCTGAGGCATTTGACTCATCATTTTGGAGCTTCGCAAGGCTTCCAAGCCATTCAAGGCTATGCCTGTGCCGGAACTGTAACACACTATGAGCAGTTGCGTTGTTCCTCTGAAGCCAGGGCCCTTGCTGCTAACGTAGAAGAGTGGAGGTGGTGAGGCTGAAGCTGCTGCATCATCATGGGCTCCAGCCCAAGACTCTTCCTTCATCAGAATAGCAGTATTTGCACTGTGAGGTGTTAAAGGAGCTGCCTCTCCCCTTGTTTTCCTAAAATGCAGCCCAGGTTTGGTATGACTGATAGGGAAAAGGGAATTGTCCTAATTAAAAACAAATAATTAAAGTCAATACTTTCTTTTCTTTAACATAACTGTACTGTATATACCATTAAATTCTAATTTGGGAATCATTTAATTCTTCCTTCTGTATTTATGGAGAGTTTGTGAATCCAGACTGATGTGCTGCAGCCCCAGTACCAAAAAGTGTTGCAGAAAGGAGGAATAGGAAGCAGAAGCTGGAAAGAAGGATAAAACAATCAAGACTTGACAGAAATTGAAATCTGCATGAAGATGTGTGGGAAGCACAGCTGTTCCAGCAATATCCCATATCTGCACTACTTTAGGCATGGAATTTATTTCATATGTATATATATATATATATATACATATATTAAAAAGTATGCAAAGCAAAATATAGAAAACATATACAACATATAAACATATATATGTATAAAGAGCCTAAAGAGCCTACATACAGATGTTGTACTGTCCAAAAGATTCTACCCATTCTTCCACAATTCTTCCATTCATGATGAACTGTGATACTTACTTCCAGTTCCCAGTATTTAAAATAAGCAACAAATATGGTTCTTTATGGATATTCAGGCTCCACTTCCTACCAATGTCAAGGACAACAGACTCCAAATTTTAGGTCTTGGGATGCAATACAATGTTCTGTAGTATAAAGGCCCCAAAGCAGACAGCATAAAGAAAATATAAGGTGTCGATAAGCAAAAATGCTTTTTTCTAACTGATTTCTGTATTGTCTGCTTCCATTCCATCAAGGACATGCTGCATGCATAATGAAAGTAGTCTTCTATTACTGCTTCCTTGTAAATACCACAAAATGACAGTTGTACCCCACCTGCTCTGAAAAAAGAAATAGAAGCACAGTTGACTATTCAGCCAGGTGCACTCCTTTCAAAACATTTGTGGCAATGCAGCTACAAACTAGAGGAAATATTTATCAGAAGATCCACCAACTCTCTACATCATCCTTTTAAGCAGCAACAGGGAAGCAGTATCAGTATCTGACTGCCTTGATTTTAGGCTCCTTGCACTTCTTAATTGGCACTAACAAGAGGAACAGTGCTTGCTCCTGATATTCTACCTGAATGATGAAGATACTGGAGCCTCTGAAGATGCAACAGGGGAAGAAAGAGTCTTGCCTTCCCCAAGCTGATTACTCCCACCTTCTCTTGAACAGAATCTTCTTAGGTTCACCTTTAAAAGGTAACTTTTACATCCTGTACATTTTCAGCTGAATTAATCTTCATTTGGGTTACAGTATGGCTTCAAGAATGCCAGTGCCAGGAAGAAGGAAGAGGATGAGGGTGAATTATTTCCTCCTTTTCAGAAGCAGCAGTAATTTAATATGTAATTCAACAAATTGTTGAAAAATTCACTATTACCTAACATCTAGCAGTGGTGCCACAACTTCACATATGAAGAAACGAGTCTGAGTATTTACAGTGTAACTATAAAAAACTATTATTGCTGTTCAGAAATCATGTTGTCAGACTGCTACCAATCCACGATCAGCTAACTTGGCAAGCCAACTACTGTTTTACATTAGTGATGCCATTAGGCAAATTATTTACCCTCACCAGGGACTTGCCTAAGATTACAGTTGTTCCTAAAACTAGAGTGCAGCACAAGAACCATGTTGGTTAAGAAGATATGGATACTGTATTCATGCACATTCATGACTAAGAAGTGAGCCCATGAAAACTGACACCTAACTTATATTATATTTCAGACTTTGAGGAAATCTGAGAAGCTTGTACCTCAATACTTGTCCAGTAAAATACCTTATCCATTACATTTTTCTTCCCCAGTCCAAAAGTTTACAGGACTCTGAGGTGCATGGAATAATTTTGCCCCCAATTAGTTTTATGGACTGGGGTATGAATAGTCTTAATATATAATTTGGCAAGCAGTTCAACAGTAACTTCCCGTAGTAGCTAGTCTGTGGTAATGACATGTCATTTCTGTACATTGTGTAAATTGCTGGCTCTGACTTTATACTTCAATAAAATCTGTTTGCATAGCTTGTACTTCTCCTTTCATTGCTATTAGGCAGGCAGAAATTCAAACAACAAAACTTCACTGTTTGTGTCTCTAAGTTAAATAACCAATGCAAAGGATATTTTCAAAATTCATATGAGAACGAGCAAACCACTGCTAAATTATACAGAAATTGTGGTGTACTTTAAGAAGTGACTGATGTGCAAAGGAAGAACACAAGTACCAGAAGCTTGACATTCTCCCATCTCCTCTCCTCACCCTCTTATTTCTTGTGTAGGTGATGCATCACTGAACAGGAGGAAAGTGCTTCGGATGGCTAAATTCTGGGATTAAACAAAAAACTATAAAGGTATGTATATCCATACTGTGTGTAATATATTCAGACAAAAGACTGCATTTTTGTAATAACAATCTACTCCTTTCTTCCATTTCCACAAAAAAAAAAAAAAAAAAAAAAAAGGAAAAGCAGAGAAGTCCTTTTTTAGAGCTCAGAATACATGTGAAGTATTTCAGGATAGCAAACCCATAGCAAAAATTGACAACAATGTTGCAGATCTCAACTGGTGAGTTTCTTTGCAAGTTTCATTACTATCTTTGAAAAGTGAATTGGCAGTAGCTGACATAAAGTGTGAGAACTATTTATCAGTACTTAAGCCTTTTATCATCCATAAGACATCACACACAATACCAAGCCTCCAGTTCTAAGAGATGAACCAACATTTTCTAAGCACCACCACTCCAGTTCCAACAGACTGACCTGTAGACACAAATCTCTTTAAGAAATTTGAGTTCAGGTCCTGGAGAAAGCTACAGGAGCTGCAACTTAAAAAGCTCCTGTTCTCTTACTGATAGGCGGAGGGCAGCAGCAGAAAGAACAGCGCACTCCACGAGGCTGGCACAGGGCTGCATTTGATAGTTTACACAGTAAATGTGCCACCCCAGATAGCTGGTGTGCAGTACTCTTCTGCTGCCACACCCAGGCACGTGCACCTGCCTACTCACTACTTCCCTTCCAAGTGCCCAACTTCCAATAGCTTCATTTGCATTTATAAAGCAATGGGGTTTGAGTTTATGACATTTATTGCTACCTCACACTTAAGATGAGCCTACTTTACTAACAAATTAACCCAAAATTAGTTTTGCAGTTGCTGGGTTTGCTTTTCTTTCTTCTCAAGAGGTCCTAACAACAAGCAGTGGGCAGTACTCTGATGATAAAGGGCACTGCACAGAGGGGCAACTCTCATTAGCCAAGGACAACCCTTTTTCAAAACGAAATGGAGACACTGGAATCTGGAGAGCTTTGGGCTTCAAGGCAACTGTTTGGAAGGCCAGTGACTGCATAGCATATAATTTGTAAAGTTTTGTCATCTACCAAGGCAGGGAAAAATCTGTTGGACTACCTAAAAGGCCATTTAAAATCCTGTCCACTTCTCCTTTAGAAATCTGCAAATATCACATCCCCTGACTTTCTGTGGAAACAATATTGAAGAATACAGAAGCTGCTTCAATGATTTGTTCAAAAATTGCCAGTTTCTTCCCAGCTGGCACTGAGCCACTTGCAGGGATGCAGAGGTCAGCTTTGCTGGCTTCTATACCCAGGAACTGCAACTTGCCACTGAAATGAATAAAAACAAACAGAATTCAAACAAAAAACAAGTTTCCTTTCCTTTTCCCTGGAACTACAACAGCACCAAAAAGCAGACTTTTGGTGACCCTTCACAGTAACAAACATTCAGGATTATACATTTATACCTTGGGGAATATTAATGAATTTTTTTTTTTTTAATAGAATAATGTTACTAACTTTAAGCCACAAAAACCTCTAGTGACTGTGCTTATGAAGACTATATAAAAGGAAGCAGAGAGTCTTCCTTCTCCTTCAACCATTTTTTTTCCTCTCTTTTTCTCAACTGAGAGGCATATGGCCATAGGACATCTATCATTATAGTCTGCAGCCATTCACCAGGCAATGCTTTTTTTTTAATTCCCTCTGAATAAAATTAAGAAATAAAACAACAGAGAGATATCAGATAATTCTTGCTAGGCTAAGCTTTTATTAGCAATGGAACCACCAGAGCCCCCTGAACGGAGAACCGCACACCAGGGTAGCCCTGAGAGTATTTTCCCAAAGACATCCAGTTAGGTGATCAAACTGTTTCTGACAGCCTGGACTGAGACACTGTAACCACAGTTACACCTGGCACAGGGTGACAAGCACAGCTCAGCCTAACAAAGAGATACAGCTCAGATGCTATCAAATGGCCAGTTAACACGCCCAACACTACAGAAACGCTACAGGGCCATTTGATGAAGTCAGCACCAAAACTCCCATTGTGAGGAACATTTTTACTACTTTGCAAGTACAGGACTTGCTACCCTCTTTTCATACACTGACTCTGTACTTAGCAGTGTTATTCTGAGTAATTAGCACTATCCTGGAACGACCTGAGGATGTTACAGGATAGCCAGCTTCCTGTTCCAAGCCCAGTGGAAGACAGGTTGCAATCATACTGTATATCACACATAAAGTCTATAAATGCAAATAGTGCCAAATGGCTACTTAGATACATTTGCAGGATTCTTCTTCAAGCAGACATCAGGTTCCGAGACATCTTTTAAGGAACAATGGAAGATACTTTTTTTTTTTTTTTTTTTTTTTCCCCAAAGATCTACTTTGAATCAGGGATCAGTCTTCTGGGAAATTTTCCGATTGATTATCATGATAAAGCAATTAGCTTTTGAATCTCGAGCTGCACGTGCACAGGGAAAAAAAAAAAAAAAAAAGAAAGAAAAAAAAAAGAAGCAAGCAGAAGTGAGGCTTTCTGACAAGCATGTGGCGTCAGCAGTGCTGCAGACTGGTTACCCCCACGTGAGGCAGCAGAGGGGACTGCAATAAGGGTCGGGGCTGCACTGCGCTCGGTGCTCCCTCTTCTGGCACCAGGGCCGGGAGGGTGGCCGTGGCACATGGCACAGAGTGAAAGAAGCAGGACGCCGGGGGAGGGGAGACAGAGGCAACGTTGGGAAGCCAAAGCAAATTCCTCCTGATTGGTGTACCCAAATTGTATTTTTTAAAGACACATACAATGTCACACATGGAGAACTCCTACGTAACAAGCACTGAATTTTTCACCCTTTATTTTGATGTTTACATGTTAATTTTGTGCGTAATTACACAGCACCTTAATGTTCTGCTGCAGACAGAAACTATCAGGCTTTTATTTATAGTCAGGAACTCTTTGGCATATGAAAAATAAGAGAGTAAATCAAGTGTCTCCGTATTTTTTTCTAGAAATGAAGAAATGGATCCTGAGATGAACTTGCTTCCAGGCAGTTACCCAAAATTATAAAATGTATTATAAAAACATCTTTGAGGCCTTAGTTAGCACATTCTGGCACAAGGACAGAGACAATATTTAAAGTGAGGAAACTTGCACTATCAAATATCTGCTATCATTTTTGTATAGCACTGCAAACATGACACACACACCTGGATTAAGGATATGGCTCCATTTTCCTAAGTGCTAAGCAGAACTAATTCCAAGGGAATGCAATGGGGGTTCTGTAACAGCTTGGAAACCTCTTGAAGAAAAACTATCACCCACATTATTTAATTTCCCTAACGTGCAGTGAAGGATGAGCCCAGACTTATTAAAGCACAGGTAGATCAAACGCTATTCTAAGGGTTCACTTACAGTCAGACTTCACTTCCGTTGTCTTATAAATCAATCTGGACTTGTAGCACTGAAAAATAAATCTATCACTTTGTAAATTAACATAAGGGTAACTCGATGATGGATGAAATGACAAAGGAAGAAGTTTCATTCTCAGAAACTAACCCATACCAAAACCTTACCCAACACTGCTGTTTACACTGGAGAACACAACACAAGCAGTCCCTGGTGCAGCACTCGACTTACAACATTTGTTTGCATTCTAGAAACTGAAATAAAATACTGAAAACTATAAAGCCTTAATACTACCAATCGTGTGAGCACATGCAAAACTACGTATTTCTAAATCAGCCAAAGATGAAAACAAAGTCTGCATCGACTGCACCTAAGGAGATATACCTGAAGTGGATGACACTGACAGTTACTGATCACCGCTGAGAGGCTGCCAGAGCGGGGTTTACCCTAAAACTATCAGGTTTTCTTCACTCTCTTGCTTGCACACACTTTTTCTTTCATCTCCTTTTTCCATCTTCAGCAGGACAGAAAAAAATTATTCAAGCTTCTGTACTGTTCTCTGACACAGGCAAGGGAGTTTCAAGAGAAGGGTGAGACCTCTCACTAGAGTGAAGTCCCCCAACACAGCACACAATCTAGATAAGGACAAGATAATGTAAGGCATTTTAACACTGCTACTTCACCTTATACCCAGAGACTACATTTTTGCCTCTTGTTGAGGAGCTAGAAAGTTTAGGAGACCACGTTCACTCTTCTCTCAGGAATATCTCAACTCAGAAGCAGACTCTCCCAGCTCTGCACATTAGTCACATATAGTGATCCTGGTACCTTTGGAAACCACAAAAAACAAGAATTGGTGGTACAGAATCATATAATCACTTTACTTTACTATTTAGAATTATAGAATCATTAAAGTTGGAAAAGACCCCTAAGATCACCTAATCCAACCATCAACCCCTCGCTACCACGCCCACTAAACCAAGTCCTAAATGCCATGTAAGCATCTTTAGTTATCCTTTGCAACAAGATTCTGGGTGAGATAGATCTTATGCTCAGGTTTGAAACCCAGAAGAGCAGCAGCCCAGCCTCACAAACCTTCTTGTAATATCTAGAGTAGATGAGCATCGTAGATTCCCCTAAGAACTTTCAACGCTATCACATTACTGCAAGCAACAGGAACTGATACTTGGCTATATTTGACAGGCTTTTATATGTAAATACTGTCAAAAATTGTTTCTCCCAATTTTTTTTTTTCCAGTTTTGTTAGACATTACTATAGTTAAACAGTTTAAAAATCAATGTTTTAAGTGCAACTTTAAAGTTCTGTGTGACCAATGCAGTAACTTCGAGGTATTTTTTTTTCTTTAAAGCTGAACAGAGGAATATTTCTTTTTATTGGGCAACCCAGCAGCACTCAGTGCAATGCTGCTCACCTATCTGTAGTCTGTAAGGCCAAATCCCTAGTAAGTAATGCACGAAGAGGCAGCTAAACAACAAATTTTCTCCTTCAAAAGTGCATCTGTGGGTATTCATGTCTTCTCACAGCTATTAAGTAATTGATCGGTGCGGGCAATTTGAAAAGCACTGTTTACTTGGTCTTTCTATCGCTTACTACTGAGGTTTTCAGAAGTTTTGCAGCGTGTATGACAATGAAATGCATAAATTGTCACATGTGATATCTGTCCACACGTTTACACTACTTCCCTTTTCATTTATGTCTCTATAAAAGTTAACTAAGGCACCTGCTTACAGAAATTTCTACATATTTTTAGCTACCGTTGAATGCCTTTTGAATTGGTAAAAATACAATGATGAGACAGTGCTATGTGATGAGTGACTACTGCTGGCAGATCTGTAATACTGAGAACTCTCACATGAGTAGCATTTTATCATGTGAACTTCTAAAAACCAACATTAAGTTACTAGGCCTGGCTTTCTGCATTAATGAGACCTCCCACACCAGTGTTGTCCTATCATCATTCTTGCTCCGCAAAAACCATTAAAGTTTGAGCCAAATATAACAATAATTTCTGCATTTCTGAGCACAGCTCCTTTTAAACATTCAACAGATCTCTTTCCGTTTTGCATCTCAATCAAACTTTCACACATGCCACCAGAAACATGAATCACACTAGTGCTACTTCAGGAAACAAGTACAGCTAGTGGCAGGGGAAGCATGCCATCCACTAGATCATGCAATCATACAGGTAATCACAAGGTGATGCTGAAAATAGGTCATTTACTAAGTGCAAACCCATTCTCTCTCTTTCTAAAAAACATGGATGTCCTGATGGCAAACTGGTGCATGACTTCTGTGCTTGTAAGAACCTCCAAAAATGTTCCACTATTCAGGCCTTAGTTTGTATTACACATATGATGGCTTATGAAATGCAGCACGTAATTTGGCCTGATACATGTAAGAAAAGTCTATGAATTCATTAATCTAATCTTACTGTTGAAGCATGGCCAATCCCAAGTGTTCGGAACACAAAAGTCAGGACCTACAAAAGAATTATGATTTCAAAAGCACTGCAGTTTTGAAATCAAGTGGGAGCATGTTCACATATTTATTTTGTACTTCTCCTTCAGCTGCTTTCAGGGTTTTCCTGCTTCATGTTTCATCCTACATTGCTCAACCGAAAAACTTTCAACTATGAAGTGTTTTTAATTTGGGGCCCAGATGATCCTAAAATGTATTGATTTCAGTAGTTGGTCCTCCACAAAGAACAGCAAATACTGGAAATTTACAATAGTTATAGAAAATATTTAAGAAAATGTTTAAGTCATTTACTTGATTATTTAAGACCGTCTTAATGGAGCCCATTTTTTCAACTGTTCTACTTCCTGAGAAGTAATAACTGAAAAATAAGATGAGGAAGGAGTACAACACATTTAGGATGGAAGTACCCATTAAATAAACAACTTACAAAGTTTATTCTTTTCAATGCAGAAGTATTATTTATTTATTTCTGTAAGATTAGCCTAAACAAGCCTGCAAGGAAGGGCAGCTAACTCCCCTAACCATAGTGGAAATTTTGTACAAGTGTGCAGAAGTGGACCATAACATTGTTCATTTGCTTTTCCTTTGCTCTACCTTTTAGCATTTAATTTCATGTATTAAATTCTTTAATCTATGATTTAATAAGCTACCACTGAAGACTAGCCACTTACTACAAAGCAGCAGCATCTCTAAGAACTAGCTAGCGCAATCATATGAAATAGAGTTTTAAAATATTGCTTGGTAAAAAGGGGTAGGACTAATCTCTTGCTGAGCTCTTGTTAACCTCTTCTTAAAAAGTGCATTTGTCACAGCAAGCTGTGCAAACAGTGAAGCCTTTTGACTAACATACACAGCTAACTTCAACACTTTAACACATCTTATTAAAAATGGTTGAGATGAACGTCACTAAAATGTACCGCAGGATTTCCAACCCCTTCTCCTCTATCAGATTTTCATTCTGTAATTCTTGTGTTTATTTCCAGACTGCACCTACATTAATGCACCACTGCTGCCTGGAGTCTTCAGAGTGATTTTAGTCTCTCCTCTAGCTCACTTAATAGGCCGCATTTTCTAAAAACACACATATATAAACACTGGCACATACACACAAATTAACTATGCTAACTTCAGTTTCTAAAGATTTACTGCTTACCATTTAACATTAATAGCACACAGCTAGTGATACTAGTTACTCTAATCAAACCGTAATGTTGCCACAATTCACGAGCAGCACAAGCAAAAATGAAAATGGAAATGAGCAAGAGTAATTCACCCACCAGAAAGCCAATGCAGTCAGTGGCACGCTGACAAGAGCAATTGTAGCCTGCGCTCTGGATAGGAGCAGTTGGTCAGACAGGTGATAAGCACAGAATTTAATATTAAAGATTCAGGGGAAAGGCTTGAAACTGCAAACACAGAACACTGCTATCAGGATAGAAAATTTGTTTACCACAGTGATACTTAGAAAACAACAACAAAAACCAACAGATGATGACAAACCCAACCACCACTTCTGAACAGTGACAGTTCAATTACTGGACCTGCACTGTCCGCAAGAATGCTGCTTCCATGCACACCACTTACACACTAAAATTCATTGTACGTATTAACTTTTATAAACGGTTAATAATAGCAAAGGTTTTATTTTACAATTTAAAGTAATTCAGATTGCATTGACAGCTACTGTACAGATAAATAAGAGTGTGTTAAAAACAAACAGCAACACAAGCTCCGGTGCTTTTTCCCTTTTAACCATCTGATCTTTAATACACAACAAGCTATATTTCCTAATTCTTAACTAAGCAATGTATTTTGGTACATTAACAATTATCACATCAACAATGAAATACATCAGCTCCTTTATTTAGGTATCGTTAAATGCATGCATTTTAAGGCACGTAAGTCGGGAAAAAACACTTAATTCATAAGCCCTTTCTCTACCTCCGAAGAGAAGGGAGCTCCTGACAGAATAAAAACAGCAAGACAGGCGAGGCAACGCAGCCTCATCACATGGACCTCCATCATTTCAGCGACATGCTGAAGAACCGAGCCACGGAAACCCAGCCGCGTTAATGTAAAACAACAATTATTACCGAGCCGGCATCACAAGAGCCCCATACAGACATTCTGTACCTGGGTGCTGGATAGTGTTACTTGAAGCATCAGCCTAATAGCCGGTTTATTCATAAGGCACGCACTAAAATGAAACAAACAGTAATTAAGTGCTGGCAGTGACCTAGTTACTCGGTGCGGCGCTGGATCGCCCTGTCACTCATTGCAGGCTTGCCGCGATCCGCCAGCAGCGCTCCCTCCACCCGGGCCCCGCGCGGGGAGCAGTGCCTCACGCCCCGCGCTCCTGCCGCCCGCTCCCGCCGCCCTCGGTAGCAGCGCCACGGCCGCCGCCGCCAAAGCCGCCGCGCCGCCTCGCCTCGCCTCGCCTCCCCTCCCCCGCGCCGCCGCTCCGCGCTGGGACGAGGCCGCCTCTGACGCGCTCGCAGCTCGCGTCCCCCTTCACCTCCCTCTCCTCCCTCCCCCAACGCGCGCGCTGTATAGAAAATCTCCTCTCGGCGGCGGGAGGGCGGTGAAATCCTTCGCTCTCCTCCCTCCGCTCTCCGTAACGCGAGCGAGCCGCCGCCTTCTGTTCCTCAGCCTCGGCCAAGTCGGCGTTTTGTTGACAGGCTCTGCCGGGCACAAAATGGGGCTGCCGCTTCCATGGGCGCCGCCATTTTGTGAGGAGCCGCCGCGCCGGCTGCCACCGCAGCCTCGGTACCGACGGCGGCGGCGATCCGAGCGCGGCGCGGCGGCGGCCGGGGTCTGCTTAACGGTTGAATAGAGTGACCCCCTCCAGGGAATCCCCAGCTGACGGTTACGTAAGGGACCGTGCGCAATTGCCGCGCTCCGCACGGCAGCCCACCTAGCCCTGCTACGCAACGCGCCCGTCCGCCCGCCGCCGAGCGGGGCGAGGAGCGCCACTCACCTCTGCCGCCGCCCCTCGCCGAGGGGACCCCGTGTGTGCGGGAAGGCACGGCCAGCCGCCGCCGCCCCTCCCGAAGGCAGGGTGCGCTGCGCGCGTCTGACACAGCGATGTGGACCCTGGGTCGCTTGTTTTCAATCCCTCTGGCTTTGGGAGTCTCGCTGCTGAAACAGCAGAAACTCAGAGTGCCACAGAGCAGGGGGTGCAGGGCAGGAGCTACTTTGGGGGTGTCTCCTGGCGCTACAGCAAGTAGATGCTGCAGTTCTTACGCTGCAGTTCAGGCAGCACCACTCCATCCACGCAGAGGCCCACTTTCAATATTTAGTAATTCGAAACGGATATTTCTTAACCAGCTCCCTGACACCCCAACAAATGCAACCCAAGGGCAGACCTTCAGCAAGCGCCGGGCTGCGTGTCTCCATGTCTACATGAAACAGCACTCGAGAGGGAAAAATAATCTTCCTTAAAAAACAACAACAAAAAAATATATTTTTATATATATATACACACATGTGTGCGTGTCTTATTTTCTGAAGTTAGTATATGGCATAGAAGGGAATTTTCCCCCAAGCGTGCCCTTGGGGCCACAACGTGCCCCTTACTGACTAACCAGGAGCTCTGCTCGAGGACGAGGCGAGGCCCCGCCTGGCCCCGGTCTCAGCGCTGGCTGTGCGGTAGGAGCGCTCCTCCAGAGCCCCTCCTGCAGCTCAGGTACCCGCGGGGAGGCGCAGAGGCCCACCCGGAGCCCCGAAGCTTCGCCGTGGGGATGGTTGGGGCTGAAGGCCCCGCAGGCCTCTGTCGCCCCAGTTGCCCGGCCTGGCCGCGGGTGCTGTCCTGCGCTCCTGGGCGCTGGATGCACGTGATGAGGGAAATATTTACAAATAGCGCACCGCCATACGCGGAGAGGAAGGTGGGCTGCCGCTTATGGCTAACGCCTGTCCGGGCCGAGGGCCGCGTCCTTCCTTCTTCAGTAACGTTGTGCTTCTGCGTTCTTTTCGACAACATACAGACGCGGCAACGCGTGTCAGAGGGCCGGAGCAGCCCCAGAGCTCTCCGATTACAGGGCACGGGATCTCGAAAAATGCGTGTTTGTGGGGCCTGCCGGAGTCCCGGCCCTGTCGCAGCCCTCCGGGGCAGCCCCGGCTCCGCGCCTCCCTCGGGGCAGCGCGGGCCCCCCCGGCCCGGAGCGGGGCTCCCGCCGCCCCCGCCGCACGGCGCTCCCCACCCCCACGCCATCCGGGGAGATTTCCTGTCCTTGGGAACACCTCGGGCCGGGGGACTCCAAACTTTTCCGAAAGTCAAAATCCGGCAGTGCCCCCTTCCGCCGCCGTCGCCTCTCCCCTCGCGCTCGGGGCGCTCGGCTCGGCCCCGTTACCCGGCCCGGCGCTCCGAGCCCACCTCTCCCTCCCTCCCCCCTCCCTCCCCCCGGAGCGGGGAGCGGCCGCTCGAGCGAGCCCGGCGCGGCGGGCGCGTTTCCCGGCCCTCGCCCTGGAACAACCGGTAGTAGCCGTTTTTTTGTTGTTGGTTTTTTTTTTCCTTTTTTTTTTTTCCTCCCCTCTCGTCCCTCTCCCTCTTCTCTTTCCGCCCGGCTTTGTGTGAAGTTTGCGGCACATTGCAGATGAGCCCTTAGCGGCGAGAGGAGCCTATTGTTCCCCGCCAGGAACTGCTTGCTGGGGCTGCGCTGGCTTTTGCCTTCGGAGCTGCCTCGTGCAGTACCGGGAGCGGCCTCCGGGCTCCGCTGTGTTGCGCTCTCGTCCAGGCAGAAGCACGGCGGCCTCAGATCTTTTTGTCTGAGAGAGAAGAGAAGTGAATCCCGTTGCCGCCGCCACCGCCGCCGCCGCCGTAGCCGTGCAGTGTGTGTGTGCGAGAGGAGGGAGCGAGCGAGGGAGAGGGCGACCGCGCGGAGCCGCGTCTGTAACACACACACACTGTCAGTACCTCACTCCGGCTCCCCCCACCCCGCCACAACAGTAACCCAATTCATTGTGTGATCCAGCAGCACCATGTTGAGTCTCATGTGCAGGCTGGATCGGCTGGGTTCGCGGTGCTGAGAGCGGCAGCGGGAGGAGGAATCGCGGAGCGTGCCCCTCTCGCTCCCGTCTCTGTGCCCGCGCGCGGTGTGGAGGCAGGACTCGCGGTTACCGCACTCGCGGGGCTCCCTTATTCCTTTTAAACTTTTTTTCAAGCAAGCCCCTCTCCATGGCCGATCCCCGGCCGAGCACGGGCACCTGGGTCTCTTAAAGGCGAGGAGGAGCCGGGGATTGTTGTTGTTGTCGTCGGCCGTTTTTTTTTTTTTTTTTTTTCCTTCAAATTGGATTTAATTTTTTTTTTTTTTTACGAGGACCTTTTTTTTTTTTTTTTTTTTTTAAATACAAAAATGGCAAATTCGACGGGTAAAAACCACGCAGACCAGCGGAGAAAGGGACTCGCTTTCCTGGACGAGCTGCGGCAGTTTCACCACAGCAGAGGGTGAGGAAAATGGGGAGATGGCACGGGAGGGGGGGAGGCTTTAACCGAGCAGATCCAACTTCCAGCCCCTTCCCTGAAGGACACGGCGGCCCCGGCGAGGGGAGAAGAGGGGGCAGAGCTGACAAGTGGCGGTGTTTTGTGTGGATCTCCTTTGGCAGGTCTCCTTTTAAGAAGATCCCTGTGGTGGGTGGGAAGGAGCTGGATCTTCACGCTCTCTACACCAGAGTCACCACTTTAGGCGGATTTGGGAAGGTGAGTGGAAGTTTTAATTTGGGTTTCCCTCCCGCTAACCTCTTCCCAAAAGTCTCCTCCGACCCCCGGGGGCGGCGGGGGGAGCCGGGGTGCCGGGAACCGGCCTATTTCCAGAGGGTTAGGGAAGGTGGGGGGTGGAAGGAGGAAGCAGGCAGGCAGGTTGGTGGCTCGGCCTTGTCGGCGGAGCGATGCGGGGGGATCGGGGTACGGCGTCCCCCCGCCCCGGCCTCGCCCCGGCCCCGTTCCCTGCCCATCCCCCCCCCTCCCCGGCCCCGGGGGAAGGCGAAGGGGGGGAGCGGGGCCGCGAGGGGCAGTTTGTTTCGCTTGTGATTGCGGCTCTGCCCGCCTCTCTCTCAGGCAGACGAGAGAGGAGAGAGTCTGAGCGCAGTTCTAGTGCAACTCAAAATTAGCGGGCATGTTTAACATCGATAATCGGCACGGAGCATGGGCTAGGAACCGAGCCTCGCGGCCGGGGGCGGGGGGGGGGGGGGGGCCGGGCGCTGCCCTCCGAGCCCTTCCCGGGGAAAAATAACAAAAGGGGCACCCGAGACGGTGTGTAATCAAATAGCCATCTTTAGGCTTCGAGGCTGGGGACAGAGATGTAGGCCTCAAAAGAAAGGCCTCTCCGCGGCTGTGGCTCCGGCCCGGGGGGACCCGCCGGCAGGACCCCGCGGCCCAGGGGGCGCCCCTCCCGCACCGCCCCGCATTGTGGGCAACTCGTGCGGGTTTTAACGGACCGCGGCAGGATTTAAAAGGGGGCGACAGAGGGACTGGCGATTGGTTATTGTCCAGGCGAGAGAAACAACAACAAACAAACCCCCAGAACGGCCGAACCCTCCTGCTCGACCCCGCGACGTGGAAAATAAAAATCGGGGCTGCGGGGGGGGGAGGAAGGAGGGGGGGGGAATTCCCGGGGGGAAACGCTAGGAAAGGCTGTCAGCAGGAAATGCGGCCCCGACCCCACACGCGTTCCTGTTTATTTATTTCAGTATATTTATCCGTTCGCTCCGTGGCAGCCCCCTGTTTCGGTGGGCTCTGTGGAGCAGTGCTGGGGGCACGGTGTGCATCGGGCCTGTGTTGTTCTGACAGGTCTCCGAGAAGAACCAGTGGGGTGAGATCGTGGAGGAGTTCAACTTTCCCAGAAGTTGTTCTAACGCTGCCTTCGCTTTAAAACAGTATTACTTGCGGTGAGTGCTACCAAGCTGTTGCTGGGGTATTCGTGAGTGTGAGATTGTGTTTGGTTTTTGTTGTGTGCAATAACAAAAATACCCCCGCTCTTTAAAAATGCTGTAACGCAGACCTGAAAACGCGTCCAATTCCTTGTTTGTCTGGTGCAGTGGTCGGTTAAAGGTAATTATGTTTTGCAGCTATTTTATTTGCATTTTATATCTTCAAGCCTTAAACTTTGAAGGGATCCTCAGTGTACAAACGGGATATGTGGGAGACATTTCTGCTGATCGTTTCAGAACGGTGGTACTAAAGGACAGTTACTGAGGGATCCTGTTATTGCAGTTACAGAAACTTAGTTTAATTTTTGAAGTGCTGAAATGTGTTCCTGTATGTAAAGTTGTTTACAGCTCAGTGGGGCCAGGCAGTGAGTGAAAATACATCAGCAGGAAGACAGACTGCTTGGGATAAATATATTGTTATCAATTACTAGCAGCGTTCATTAGGCTTTATTTTAATAGAGTACAAAAGATAAATATTAATATATATTTTTTTCCTCTTACTGGAAAAATAATAGATTGCTGCAGTTTTTAAAAATAAGGTTACCTTCCTTGAAATCATACAGATGATTTTTTACGAGGCAGATTATTTTTTAATGTAGCATGGAGTTAATGTTGAATATTTTAAATTACTGTGTGTGGTGCTGTTCGGTTACTGGATGGGTTTTTTTTTTGTTTTTTTTTTTTTTTTTGTTTGTTTTTTTTAAGAATTAATTTTGATTAACTCGGTGGTTATTTTTTACGTGAAGGATTTTGAAATTATTGCATGTGTAGTGTCTCCAGGTGCTTTGTAGAGCACCTTTAATTTAGAATCAAGTTTTATGCACACTGGTTAAGGAATGTAGTTTTATGTTTCTGAACTGTATAGATGGTCTGTTTAATGGCAATTAAAGATAAGATAGATGAGCAATATATAGGAAAGATGTATGGGCTTCTGGATTTCTGTTTTGGTGATCTGAGTACACACAAGCTTTATCTGTCTCCAGTTTGGCCTTCTGAATTAGGAAATGCAGTAATTGTACAGGTGCACTTTCTATTGGTTGTCCTAGATTGACTTCCAGCTTGAAGCTGTAGAGTTCAGAGCACAGTAGAGCAGTTATTGAGTTACAATGATGCCTGGAAAACCTTAGTCAGATAGCTGTAGTTACTGAATTTTTCTTTTTTGTTGGTGTTGACATATGATTGCTTTAAGATCCAGACTGAAGAAATAAATGGCTATGGTTAATAGCTTTAGCAAAGTTTAGGATTGCTGCTAGGCCTAGGAATGAAGTGGGAAGCTCTCTTTAGGCTGTCCTGTTTATTTTCTTTCTCTAATACATAATATTATGGTAGTATTGCTAAAGAGTTACTGAATCATTGAAAATAGTTACTGCTTTTTGAGTTCTTCTGTTGAACTATGTAGTAATCTATTACCTGACAATATTTTGGAAATAGTTTGCAAAATGATTTTTTTTTTTTTAACATATTGCTTTTAATTTTGTGTGATAGAAGCTTGAAAGCCTAACTTTTTGCACTGTAATGTCATGGTTGTATGTCATTTGTGTTTTCATATGTATTTTGGAAGCATTTATGTGCTGTGAGAGTTAACATAATTAATGTTAATTTAACATTCTAATGACCATTAATTTTTAACAAGAAGCTACTTTATAATTTAGAATCCGTCATCCAAAAATACTATTTTTATTGTTAACATTTTGTTATTGGCATTATTTTATATACAGCTGCTGAAAATGCGTATAATTGATGATATAGAGATAATATAAATTGTTGTATTTTTTTGTTTTTTATTTCTTTTAATTTAATTGGAGTTTTGAATAAGTTGATGAGAAGAGTCTCTTTCAGAAGGCCTGCTTCATCATAATTTCTGTCATTTGCATAGGCCATTCTGAAATAAGCTGTCAAGGTGGTTGTTTGGGGGGTGGTTTGTTTTTGTTTTGCTTTTCGAATTACTGCTTTACTCACTGTTGCTCTGGCATAATCTGAGTTTGATATGTTTTCCAGCTGAGTTCACTGCCCTATATGTGCAGTATACAGGCTGTATATACACGTGTATCTCTGTTGGGTTAATGCTTGTTTAGCTTCAACACTGAAGGTTTTAGGGGGATTTGGTCATAGGGAAATAAAAGTTCTGTAATGCTACATTTGTAGAAAAAGTTCTGTGTATCTGTGTCAAAGACCATAACCTGAGGTTTCTCACAGGGCTGTATTTTTTTATGAACTGCTGAGAAATTACCCTTGGGTTTAAAAAATTAAAAATGAAAATGCTCCTCTTGAGCCTGAAATATGAGTGTAGTCTTGGTCTCACTGTTGTAATGACTTTGCAAACGAATTCAAACAAATTGAGGCCCGTTAAGTTCAGTGTACATTTTAATCCAATTGTATGTTGTGTCCTATGAAGCGATGCAGTGATCTGCATGGCAGGTGGGATCCTGCTGGATTCAGAGGCATTCGGTGGTGTGCACCTACAGGAATACGTTTGTGGATTTGGATCTGTGATGGTTTGTGATGAAAGTTGCTTCTTTCTATGAAACATCTGGCATACCGCGGTGGTTGAGATAAAATCTCAGGCTGCACGGACCCCTTGCTTGGTTTACTGTTATCTCTAATAATGCAGTCATTTCGACTCTAAATTGCTGTGTAAATAATTTAGAAAGCTGAATTATTTTGTGTGGCATTAGTAGTCCTGTTGGCTTCATCATACTGAGTGTTTTGCAGAACAGTCATCAGATAACCTTCTTGTAAGCTGTTGTCAGGTGTGTCTTTTTTTTTTCTTACAGCTACTTCTTTTTGACTCTTGTGGAATTGTGTTTTGGGAATGTATGTTAGACTACATTCACGATGTGAACTGTTTAAACTTCTGACACAATTCTCATAAATGATAATTGAAAATATGGTAGGCCATCCCATCAACCCCTTCTCTTCTCTTGCACTGCCTTCTCTTTTCTCGCACTAGAAAAAGTTATTTGTGACAGTGAAAGTCTGAACCATTCAAACTTTGTGCCTGCATTGCTTTGAGCTGTCTGATAGGTGCAATAATTTATGCACTGTGGTTCTTAGTGAGCAAAGCCACACTGCTGATAACCATTGCTACTTGTTAATGTAGTTCTGTAAGTCTCTGTAAGCGTTACAGAGTGTAAGACCCTGGGATGTAGTGCAAATTAGATGCTTCCTCTCAAGTGAGGTGAATTAGGAAAGCATTTTCTAAATGCACCACTAAAGATTATTTTATAATGTAAGTGAAAATGTTTTAATATGGAGTAATAAATGCAACTATTGGTAGCGTGGGCATGCATTTACATTTTTGTTCATTGGTAAATGTGCAGTAGGTGAAAACAAAATTAACATGAAATATAGGCTGTATTTTTATGTTAGTAATTGATTAGATGACATTCCTACAAAGAACTGGACCGGCATGACCTTGTATGTTAGTATAAGGTTCTGCTGGCTTTCATGTGAGAGTAAGTGATACATTTATTTCTGTTGTGGGTCTACAGGAGGCCTTTGAGAATGAGGGGCCTTGTGCAAATGAAGTACGGAGTTCAAAATGAGTTTTTGCTTTTAAAAAGTATTTGTCTGCATTAAGAGATATTATGTGAAAGGACAGAGGGTCAGGTAAGAGAAGTTCGAGTCTTGGTTCTGCAAAGCTTATGTTGAAGGCAGCAGAAATTAGTTAATGCTGGTAAAAAGGTGAGTAATAAGAGTTTGTAAGTATTGGGAAGGTAAGGGATAATCAAGTAGAGAGAAAATAGGTCAATTTGTAAATGGAAAGGGGCATAAAGTTAGTATGAAGGCAAGCCATTATGGTGAACTTGTTGAAAATGCATGTATAGAAGGATAAAGAAGTGTAAGCAGTTAAAAACCAGGACCATATGAAATAGTTATTGATAACAGAGGGGGCACTTGAAAGTTAGGAAGATACTTAACGAGAGTACTGATTTCCTACTTAATAAATAAATAAGAAAGAGAGAATAGTGGGGAGAAAAAAACATGAGCTGAAGAACTAGATAAACTTAGGGGATTCTAGTTCTTGGTTTTAATAAAATCATGGCAGAAATATTAGGAAAACAACAATAAAAGCCTGGAATTTTCTAAGCAAAATAACTTTGAAGAAGTTTTTTTTTTTGTTGTTATTTTTCTTGCTCTGATACTGCAGCAGCATCTGCACATAGATCTGTGATGGTGGGTAAGTACAGGACTGGCTCGCTTGCCAGATCTGATTGCAAGTTGAAGGCCTCAGAGGATGAAGGGAAAGTTGTAGCTGTAGTATTATTTTGCATATTTAACTGAAATATAAATACATCTCTGAATCACTCATTAACAAAATATATATCTATATCTGTAGACAACTGAGTGAAAAATTGGTTGAAGGACCATAAACAAAAATCAAAGTATGAAGGATGTATTTGAGTCACAGCAGTTTTAGGTGAGAAGAGTGCTTGCATATTCATACAGCAATACAGGATTGGCCATTTGAGGCATATTTAGTGTCTGTGTTAATGAACTTAATGAGAAAGTGACTAGTACACTAGTGACATTAGCAGATGATAAGGGAAGAGTTAAATACAAGTCAGAGCAGAAAAAAAAAAAGTTATCTAAAGAAATTAGATGTGTTGTTGGAAAATAGAAATGAGATTTTGGAGAATGCGCGCTATAACATGTGAGGGACTGTAATCCAAAACAGGTATTCATTGTGAGGGAACAACCTGGAAAGCAGTATTGCTGAGAAAGGGATAGGAGCAATACCATGGGCCTGATAATCCTATCAGTTGTGTGCACCCAGCTCCCTTTCGTATGAAAAGGATTTGTGCATGCTTCTGACAGGGAGAACGGGCCTCAGCGTTCAGTGTGGTGTATAGACTTTGGGAAACAGGATGGTATGAGTTTAGACTACATCCAGAGGCACTGGAAATGAGAGAGAGTGATCTTTGAGATTGTGAGACTGTATTTTAAGTACTGTTTTACATTCAGGCACCTTTGCAACAGGTGTGGCAACTTGACAGAAACTTAGAGAAGAACAGGAAAACACACAGAAGGCAGAAAGGACTAATTGATTTTAAAATAATTGAGAAATAAATATATCTTATGCGGCTAAATGAATATTTTTGGTGACACGGGGACATGGTATCTTGGAAGCATTTTGAAGGGCCTACATACTTAAAAGGGAGATAATTTTTAATAAGATAGGAAGTTATGTTAATGTGTAAGCTGAGATGAAACTGAGGGAGAAAATTCAGTGCAGACAGCAGCACAAAACCCATAACACATGATGTTCAGAAGTTGGATGAGTGTGACAAGCTTAGCTGGGAGGCAACCCACCCCATGGGTGATCCACACCTAGGCTGGTCAGGGTGATAGATACTGTGTGATGGGGGTGAGCCAGGACTGGCTGAAAAATGGACCAGATGACCTTGCAGGTTCTCTTCATTCTTGAATAACATTATAATGAAGGCTTTCATCTTAGAAAGCTACGAACATTTATTGTAACACTACAGATTTCACCTGAAAAATCTACTGCGCTTAATTTTGTCACAAATCCTGTAGTCATTGGCAGGACAGACAGCGAATACGTGGGTAACATTTTTGTGATTTCTGTCTGGAGTTATTTTTCCCTCTCAAGGTAAGAATTGCAAGGCACGTTTCAGCGAGACATCTGAGGCCTTGCTTTTCAGTCTTAAGCCAGTATTTTACATAGTTGGAGAGAAATTTTGGTTTAGTTGTACTGTAATAATACAGTTGACATTTACAGTCAAGAGTAGGTACTGTTTGTGCCCTGAAGTTTTATTCAGACGAATTAAATTTGTTGGTTATTAAAATATCAGAATGTCTCTCTATAGGAGTTAATTTATTTGGATGGTTATTGTCTAGTCAGAGTTGCTGTGCATCTGCTTGGAAGATAGTAGAGCCTGTATAAAAACACAACCTGCAAGCAGCAGGTGAAAGGAGGAGTAGTTACCTTAAAATTTATCTTCCTTGGAGCTGTGTTGTGTTACTAGGCACTATGCAGATGAGTTTGACCTCTATCAAAGTTCCTGTGCTTTTCCTGCAGAGGGTAAACTCCACCGCTGAAAAATGCAGTGAAAAATTAGTGAGGTGAATGTTAACATACTTTCTCTTTCTGATTATTTTCTTACAAGCTTTTCAGTAGAAATGATCACCTAAATGCTCCTGAGGTGAAATATTCTGGTTTATTGGGAGAGGGGGGCAGTGTTGTTCTCCAGTTGTAAAAGCAGAATTCTGATTGCTTAACTTGAAAGCTTATCTAGCCAGATGTCAGAACTAATAATCTACAAAAAGCAAGTTTCTGGGAGCACTATAGTAACTCTTGGTGACTTCAGGGCCTACCTGAATCTTCTAGTAGCTGGTGCAAAGTTTATATTTTAATACCATTTTCCAATCATCAGCTGAAACAATATAAAAATTAATTTATGTTCTTGAATTATTAATAGCTATGGTAACATCTTAGGTTTGAATAAATGGTAAGTAAATTTCAGCGAGACTGAGAATGCACAAGGATGGAAGGGTGTTGCTTCTCTCCTGTTAGAGTGGAATAAGCCTGGGCTAAGAAAAAGGGCTTCAGGCTTTCTTCTATAACTAATAGGCTTTAATTACCTTTTTTATTTGCAGTGAAACTTCAATAGGTAAGGTTTTCATACTCTTTCCTACCCTAGCCCTTTCTCTCCTTTCCTCAGTAGTGGTTTAGAGATACAGTTTATTCTGGTTTACAGGTGTGAGCTACTAGAAGTGCATAGAAGTTCAGACTGTTCCTTTGAAAAGCATGTATCAAATGGGAATGAAATCCAAATACAGTATAACTTTTTGTTTGTTTAATAACACTAAATTCCAGTTAGGATAGCCAACTTTTTTTCGTTCTGAGCCTTATTTCAACTGTCCATAAGGGAGGATACTGATAATTACCATTTTTTAGAGTTCCTTTTTAACCAGTAGCTGAGGAAGCACTGTATGAAAAATACAACAGACTGGAGTTGTGTTCTGTGAACTGGAAAAGTGAAAACTAAGTATGCAACAGATTATGAGAGTGGATTGTTTGTGGTTTGTTTTAAAATGCTTTTTCAGAGTCCCAAAGTGGGGTCTTTCAGCTTCTGTGGGACTACTTGAAATAACTGCAGTATCAGTCAGTATTGTTACAAGACACATAGTTCATACAGGGAGTTAAATATAGGCCAGAGATCCCATAACAAAATCTTGTTTCTGGTTGTCAATCTGATACATATTTATTCAGTGGCATTAGTTAAATCATTTGCCATCTTTTTATTCATGTTTATAAAGCTAGTATAGTGATGTTTGTTTACCTGTCTCACAGAGAAGTGTGAGACTGTAAGCTCTTTAATGCAGGGATTGTGTCTCTTCATGCTTCTATGTCATATCTTAAATATATGAAAATGAATATAAATTAGGAATATATGAGGAAAATAAAACTATTTGTAAGCTTGTTTGCCCTCTGCAGTATTGAAAAACAGAAAATATAGCATAGATGAGAGAAAGAACAATCTTTGTTCCTTAGGGAATAGATAAACTTGGGATACCTAAGCAGAGAAATATTGGAACAGTTGAAAGAAAGAAGCTTATCTTAAGGAAGGATAATAAAACAGCAAGATGGTACCCAGAATAGCGAGCTTAGGCTTTGCCTGAGGTACTAGATTAGTGAGCTGGGTATCAGATCTAAAATACAGTCTCCTTGGAGCAAGGAGTTCAAGTCTGAGCAGACCTGAATTAGGTTTTCACCAACATGCTAGTGACACCGAATTCTCTACTTTTAGTTTTCATATCTTTAAAAAGAATGTGCATGCATTTATTTTAACTCTAGATAAATGGTAGCAAGCCAGCTATGCTGTGAAGAGGGATTGCATATTGTTAAAGCAGAGTGGAGTTCTGCTGAATGATGCAGTAGAGCATGTTTCTCTGCAACAGTGAACTGTGTTCATGTTATTTTCCTTTTTTTATTGGTATGGGAGGAGCAACTGCTTGGATTAGTAGTCATGTAGAATAATTTACTGGGTTAGTTGTCAATTCATAGCTTCATCTTCTGCATAGATGTCTTGTGCAGTAACACAGTTATTATGATGCAGAGAGACCTTTCACTGGAGAGAGATCACGATGTTTGCAACAGTTTTTGTATGTTTGTTTGCTGAAGTTTTGGCGGGTGAAACTTATGGCTACAGTTATTTCTCTGTTGTTACCTACTGTGATGTTTGTTGGTTGGCCTCTGCCTCCCAGTCGAAAGGTTGTGGTGCTTCCATGATAATCCACGTGGAGAGATTCTCAGCCCTGTAAATGACTAAACCACGTGACTGCCTTTGAGTAGCTCCGTTCTTTTGGGAAGTATTCTTCAGTAGTGTTTATAAGGTTGTGTCTTATCAGGACATAATGCCTTGGGGTAACTATTCTTCTGCACTGCAACCCAAGGACTTAGGTTAAATAACAGTAGTTAAATTGGGGGTAAATTTAGCATGTTCTTAGTATGTTAACAAAGATTATTATGTGAATAGATGTTGTAGAACTGTGTGATTTATCATTATTACTATTTTAAAATTTTAATTAAAAGAAAGCCTATGAAAATAAATGTAAGAACATTACTTCCCTTACTCACTTACTTTACTCAGAAGTGTCTGGGTTTTGGTGACTCTGACTAGATGCTCTAGAACTCAGTCAGGTGAACAGTTCCACGACACAGAGTTTACATATGTCCTCTGTGATTTGGGGGAAGATAGCAGAGCTTTGAAACACTGGAGATTGCAGAGCTGTTTCTTGAATGCTTTTTTGCCTCCTGATACCGTCTATGAAAACCTGGGAAAATTTACATTTGAAATGAACAGTCTATGTTCATATAATGCCACAGTTGCACAGTAAATACCTGAAAAGATCAGGATTGACCTCATTTAAGTATGAATATGCAACCTTATCTTTGTCTCCGGAGTATATTCTTTATAATAGAGCCTTATGTCCTCTGTGGTAATAAATTCCATGACAGTATTAATCTGTTGTATCACTGAGGTATTTTTTTTCTTAATACACATTTACATAATTCTGACTCACTGCTCAGTGTGGTAATTGATTATTCTCAATAGCAGTTATTTCTAAGGAGTTTTTGGGTGTGCTTTCTGGACATCCTTTCCCCATGATCTTGGCCTCCGTGGTGTTACCCACATGTGCCAATTCAGAAATTCTTTTGCCTGTGGGTTGAGGGGGAATAACCTGTGATACTGGCGTTGTAGCTCGCATGTCTTTTTTTGTCCTTCTCTTCTAATCATAGTCTTCTCGGTCTTTGACTGAAAGGTGGAATTCATTTTCTGTTCCTTGACCCCTTGATATCTGTAGCCATAGACTACATGTGGAATATTTACTGTAATCAAACAAATTCCTAATTGTAAAGAAAACTGAAGGAAAGAAAAGGGGTATGCAGGTAAAAGGGCAAGAGGATGAAGCGCCAAAAGTCAGGTGCCTAGCAACCATAAAATACTGAGTTTTACAACAAAATGGTAATAGATTCCATTGGATCTGAAAAAAATAAATAAATCTGCAGCTGTGGACATGCGGAATTCACAGGATTCAGACCAATATCTAAAAGGTATTTCACACATCTGAAAAATGTGCTTTCAGGTACTCTGCAGACCCAGTCAGGCATTGCAGCATTGGCGTGTGTTTTGCTTGTTCTTCCAAGGTCATTTTGGTGACTGTAGTGTGTAGAAACACAATTTTCATTTTAGGGAAAATTTTGTTTTGGAGCACAGTTACGTGCAAAAGCTGATCACTGTAGTAAATTATCGTGTTTAATTTGAAGATTTGAAGAATATTCAGATCCTTAACTGCCACACAGATTGAGATACCTTTAGTAAGCATTTTTCTTCACGTGCTTCAGAATGCATTTTCCAACAAACTTAGCTAAACTTGTTATCCTGTTGTGTACCATGTGCTTGTTTGAGTATAACGTGAAGCCATTTATTGAAAAGTACATTGATCAGTGCATATAGTGGGAAGTATTAAAAAATCAAAGTACAATACTTAGTGACAGTGACTTCATTACATTCTGTAGTGTTTCATTAGTATGTCTTACAATTAATGTGCTATTATTACTGAAATATAATTTCCTTTCTAGAAAGATGTTTTTTGTCATAGAAGAATATAAGATTTGTTTTTTGTTTAGACTTTTACATCACCAGTGTACAAATCCTACTTTTGTGCAGGAGTTTACATTCTCTTAGTGAGCAGTTTAATTGTATTTTAAACAGAGTTAGTCTGGCTGATGAAGAAAGAGCTTCTGAAGTAAGATCAAAGAGAAAGGTGGCTTTAAACTAGTTTAGTCCTTCTCTTCTAATCATAGACTTACTATATGCCCATACACACAAACACCCCGCTTCCCAAAATGTACTTACATTCTTCTGTATGGATATGTCTGTGTGTTCCAGTTTGAGGTAATAACTGTCCATAAAGTTATGGGCCCAGTGTAAAGCCAAAATATTCTGTTAGTTTTATGGTGACTTGCTGCATATATTGATCTGCCATATGAACTCCGATTGTGGACTTTAGCCCGTGCGCCATAGAAGAATCTCATTCTTGTTTGGAGCTGGGCTGATAGCGATGGTATTCTCAGTCCTGCACGTGTACTTTGAAAGGTCAGATTCATAAGATCTGGGCCTTACATATTAACACGAAGTGCTGGCTTTAGAAGGGAAGGCCCTCAGACACTGCAGTAGGTGTAAATAAGGTGTTCATTTCTTTGCTTGTCCTCAGGAGGCTTTTGCGTAGAAGCAAAAGTTGCACGCAAGGTGTGTGTGTGCGTGTGTGGTTTTTTCTTTTGTTTAATGTATGTATGTGTATATATATATAATAGTAGGTGTTTATGAATATAACAGGATTTGTTTTTTTACATTATTAAATAAACTTAAGCATTTGGGAGTTTTGGTGATCTAGGTAGGTCTGGAAAACAAAGAGTTGTTGACACCTACTGAAGATCCAGCTGGTGGAAAGAACTACAGAAGATCTACATCTACATTAAACTTTTAAAATCAACTTAGCAGTCATTTTATATGTTAAATATGGAAATGTATATCCAAACTTTAACTTATTAGTGCAAAGATGCTTGCAATCATCGTTTCTTGCATAAATGTACCAAAGAATTTACTCAATTTAATTTCATTGTTGTAGTGTGATCTGTTGTATTACCAACTTTTACAGCATTTGTAACATCACAATAACTGTGATTAGAACCTTGTTTTTGTTGTGGAAATAATGATGGAAAGTTATAGTGAAATAGACACAGATGTGATTGTTCACATACCAAATAGTGTACAGCAGCAGCATAAACATACGGGATTGCTGATCTAATTGCCTTACAAGATAGAACTTTATAGGGTGGATTGCACAGAGCTCCACTGTAGAAGGCCACCAGGTAGAAGTGACTCTCAGTGCTGGTGTTTCGTTTTTTGTTTTTTTTCTTGCCAAAGCTTATTTGGCTCAGATCACTTGCTGAGGTTTGCAGATTCAAAGAATGAATGTATTTCTTGACTTGGCACATGCCCATTGGGAAACTATACATCTCCATGCCAAACAGTCCAGATGTGCAGCATGGAGGCACTGAGATGCACCTGTGCTGCTGGGTTGCTGGCCAGTCTGGTGCTCGTACCCTGAGCTCTGGGTCCACCTGGGCCCTCCACGTGAAAGCTAAAGAAGAGGGAAGACTAAGTGTGTGGAGCTATTTTAGTGAGAGAGGGAGAAGAGCTATTGAATATAGGTAGTTCATTTGCAAAGGGAATGTGAATGTAGTGAGCTGGGTGTGTTTGTGAACTGGGTGAGAAGACCGGCGTGTCTGCATACTGGTGGTGGTGAGTGGCAAGGTTTATGTGATAGATACATTTCAGAAAGAAAAAGGGAGGTTATGTAGTCAAATACTGAAAAGTTACAGTCTTTAATGGTCACCCCCCTCATAGAATCATAGAATCACAAGGTTGGAAAGGACCTACAGGATCATCTAGTCCAGCCATCCTCCCATTACTACTGTTACCACAGGCACTAAGCCGGATCTCACAGCTCCTCTCCCAGATGCCTCTTGAACACTGCCAGGGATGGCGACTCCACCACCTCCCTGGGCAGCCATTCCAGTGCCTGACCACTCTCTGAGAGAAAAAGTTCTTCCTTAAGTCTAACCTAAACCTCCTCTGGTACAACTTGTGGCCGTTGTTAAGTTGGTCACTGGATATTATGACTTTTGGCCCAGAGCTGGGTTGCTGCTGAATGAAGGACGTCATAGTGAAGTGCTGAGTGATCTCTGGACTTGAGCTGCACCATCTGCTTTCTACAGTGAGGTTTTGATGTATGGTATAAACCTTCCAGTGGTTCTTCTGCATCTTCATTTGTACTGCCCGTGCTGCATTAATATTATAAATTTCTGTTCTGCTGGTTTATATTTCCTGTTAACACCAAATTTACCATTCTCGCTTTAATATAAAAATTCTGTCATCGTCATAATCACTGTTACTTTTATCCTTGTATTAAAATATGATAGGGGCATAAAATTAAATATAATAAAATGACTCTATGAAAATAAATGATTTTTTCTCTTCCTAAAAGAGCTTTCAGGGAGGTGTTTTCTTCGTGGTAAAAAACTTCGTTATAGGCATTGCTATGCTTAAGAAAGCTAGAAAAATACAGTTGTGCAACTGTGAGGATTTTTTTTTCAAATGATGATGTTGTAACTTTCAGAAGACAAACATTTCTGAGTAGTTTGTTCATTAATTACATGAAGTGCAGGAATGCCATTATGTATGTGGCATATGAAACACTGGTGTTAGCTTCAGTTTGAGATAGTTATATTTGGACTACTTCTGTTCCACCCCTAATACTACGTGTTTGTTAAGAATCAATTTCCAACTGAAAATTTAGTGGAGTAAGCTTTCACAAATTCTAGGAAAAGTTTTTATGCCTATGTGAAAATAAAGATTTGGAGACAAAGTTTTAGTCTTGGGGTGGAATGAAGTACAAAATGCTGTTTCTTTTTGATGTTCATGGCCATATACGTTATATATGACCATCTGTGCTTGCCCTGGGCCTTAGGCTTGTGTAATTTGGGAAGAGAACTACTAAACTCGGTTTAGAGCATTAAAAAATGGCTACTGTTTAAAACTGCTCGGAATAGTGGAATGTAAATAGTTCAGTGCAGTTAGTGAGCAGAGTGCAGGTGAACTACTCAAAGGGGTGGGCAAACTGTATTTTTCATGCAACTGCAATTTCTGCTGTAGTATACAGATGCCATCATACAGCTACACAGTTTTTTTGTTTATGATGGGGATTATTGTTTATAATATATACTTTCTGAAAGATAACAGAAATTTGTGTTTTGCGGTTGTGCTTATTGCCACTTTTCTTTTGAGCTCTCATGTTGATGTCTCCAGAGAAAAAAGAAGAAAATTGTTTAAGGGGGGATACATATCTGCTTGCTCTACCTCACTGCATGGAGGAGGGTGGAAAAGGAGCATAGCTCCTCATTGTTTCTTGCAAATGTTCGTCAGAAATTATTGCTGTTATCTTACTTAGCAGCTTGTGGCATCCTTTCTCAAGCAGACAATATTGCTGTCCCTCGAGTAACTGCTGTGCTGCTGACGTTGCCCCCCAGTAGTGATACAAGCTCTGCTTTCAGGTTTTTGGTGGTGCTGAGGGGTTGTGGTGGTTTTTCTGTTGCTGTTGTTCGATTGTTCTTTTGTTGTTGTTTGTTTGTTTTTAATTATAGAGATCTGTTTTTATGGGCACCTGCATCAGGGTTCCACTGAGTGCAGCATTAGCTGCAGAAAGGCATGCCAACAGACTGCAGTCCTGAATTGCCTACTTCTGTTGTTAGTTTATTCTTTTGTTTATTTTTATCAAGTTTTGTAAGTTATTGCGTTACGGTTGACTTTCTGAAAAGTGTTTTTCAGTTTGCTTTCCTTTAGATTTGCAAAGGTTGTCATATGTACCGAGGGAAGTCTCATCATAGGCAAAACAGGAAGAACAACTCCTAGAATATAGAGAACAACTCTAGAATATAGAAGAGACTCTGCATATTTAGGAAGTATTTAATTTTTTTTTTCTCTTTCTCCCCTTTTTCAGTAGGTTTGCTACAGTAGATCATGTCTTGTCACTTAGGTAATTCTTGAGGCTTAGCGGTTGTCTTGTGTTCCTGCAAGTTGTTTACAGATGGAGATAAATAGGTTTTTTTGGCTAGTCCATAAAATGGAGCAGCTTAATGACTGATCAAATTAGTAAAAACTTTAGGTCTCACGGTAGCATGAAAGTGGATACTAAATGAGGAAGAGAGAGAAAGATCAGAGGATCTTGGTGAGTTTTAGAATGAAGACACTTGATGATTAAAGAGGTTGTTATTTTTTGCAGTATTTTCAAGAAAGCTGAGTAGGGACATTTTGCTGGCAGTGGTCTTAGAATAGGCAAGCTTTCCTAGTCACAGATTGTCATGTAGAGAGTTTGTGTGTGTGTGTATAGATTTTGTATGCAGAAAGCATATATAAGAGAGTACTGTGCATTGATGATGATACAGGAGGCAGTGATAGAGAGATTAATGCAGTATGGGAAGTTAAATGACAGAGTTTATCAAGGAATAATACCATAGGTTAAAAGTGTTAAGACAGGTAGATTTGTGGAGCAAAATATGTGCAGAACAGGCTGAATTATGCTTGAAAATATTTTCCTTGACCATGAGAAATTCCTGTGTAATCAAGACACTTAATCAAATGAAATTATGGCAGTATTGTGAGGATGTTTGGTGAAAAGAGTACAAATAATATTGAGTTAATAGTAATAACACAAGAGATGTATGGCTGATTATGAGCCATAAAACATTGGCAGCTAAGGTTGAAATTAAAACAGTATAAGAAAGTGAGTATAAAATGCTGCATAGTTAAGAATTTTTGTTTCATGCCATCATAAGGGAACAAGAGGATCCTTAGTGTAGATTTGGACTTTCTTGGAGAAGGTGAATGGTGAGGCATTTGAAAACAAATATTGTTAAATCAGATTCTGCTAAGGCTTAAATCCTTGATAAGTTGGTATCTCTTACACTGGGAAGTGAAATGCCTGAAAAGATCTTAGTAGTCATGTAGTAAGTTATTTGAGGTATTATTTATGAAATGTTTTATGTTTATTTCCTTATGAGTTGGTTGTTTTTATACCATTTAAAGGACTTCTAGAAAAGTTAAGAAGTGTCAAAGAATGTACCAGCTGTAGTTTCCATTTGTTCTTTTTACTTTAAGTATAAAATACTGCTGTTACAGACCTCATTTAAATTTTTAGTGCTAATCATTTCAGAGATCACAACTGTGGTGCCTGGCAGTAATCCAGCTCCTGATGCACAAGGCAAGAACATTTGCCCTTAGAGGAAGAAAATCTCATGGAAGTATGTTTCTGCGAAGTCACGTCAACGAGCATCACTGCTTGCTTAGTGGACGTAACTGCCATTGTTACTTTACTTTCTTTCCCTTTGTATCTCTATCTTTGTGCATCTTTCTCTGCAGCCATGCTCCCATGGGTGTTTATTGAGGAGGCAAAGACAATAGATTCCGGATATAAATAAACAGAAGTAGTTGTGTGAAATAAGGTCGTCCATAGGACTCATGTTCCCCTCTCAACTTTTTTCTGCAATGAGATATCCGTTCTTTTTTAATCAGTAATACTTAGACATCTTTTGGAGAAGTGATTGATCTCCCTCTACTTCTTCATGTACTACATTTTTGCTTCAGAATTATAAAATCAGTTCTCAGTTGTCAGCTGCCTTGGGGGCTATTGTCAGCAGGACCCTTCTTTTCTTAATAATCAAGGCTGAAATGCAGTTTATGTGTAGTCTCACTGTTTTTCATTTCAATTGTGTACACTTTGAGCAGCAGTTGGGAGATTATGGATGCAGGAACGGTCCTGAATCTGAAAGGAGAATGTTATCTATCAAAAAGTTTGAGGACTGCTACCACAAATGCCTCTCAGTTTTATGGTTAAATAAATATATGTATCTTTATCTTAGAAAAAAACCCATATTCCTATTCAGTAATGTAGTATAGTATGTGAAATTAGACTTGCCCTATGGCTGGTAAGAATTTTTGTAAGGACAACTTAACAAAAGATGTTTGGTTGAAAGGATGCTTATTTTCTTGTACTGTAGTTCTCACCCTGAAGGTCTCAGACTTGTTTTCAATTTACAAAATGTTATTTACCACAACTATTTGTTGACTTGAAAATGGATTGTTAGTGTTTTGCAGTTGTGCAGCAAGTGTAAATATTTCATACCTAAACAGTTTGATTTAATTAGAGGAAGTGTTTTTTTTGTTTGTTTGTTTTTTTTAGAAAGTCCTTTACTGCAAAGGAAGGATGGCAGTGGAAGACTGCTTTAGTAGTGTGAGGCCTTCATGGTGGGTGAGCTGCTTTGGCGTTCCAGGTCTCTGCTTCTGCAAGCCTCTCAGCTTGGAGGTTGTTATATCTCCTGTCTCATGCTAAAATACTTGGGAAATTTAGATTGTAACTAGGAACTTCCTGTCTTTATGACAATAGTGGTATTTTAGTGTATGAATGCCAGTGTCATGATTAATCAGAGGTACAGTTATAACCTCCTATTAGCTGGCTGTTTTACACAAGACTTTCTCAAGTTTGCCTGTCTTGATCTCTTCTGGAGTTTCATGTGGAGCTGCCCCATTTTTTTTAAGCCTGTTTGTAAACTTTCCCCAGTGATACTTGTTTCTACGTTGTTTATTTTGCTACTACAGTAAGCGCTATGCTTGTACGTACAAAAAAACCCAGCAAGTCTACTTTTCTTTTACCAGACTGCAAATGGCTGATTTACTACTGCGTGAAGAACGATCAGTTTTAGGCTTTACCTTACATGATCATCTCAGAAATAAATAAGATCCCTCTAGTCAGAGTGGCTAACTGTTAATGTTATGAATTGCTCACGAACGTAAGGATCGAGCAGCCTACCAGCAGTAACAAAGAGGCTGCTGCAGTACCACAGGTTTTTCATCAGATACTGTATAGGCAGTAGGGTGTCAAATTTATTGCTAATATAAAGCTGATGATGACTGCGTATCACTTCTTTAGAAGAGTAGGAAGGAATTTTTTGAAATGAATATTGATAGCAATTAAACTGCTACGTAATGATGTTCTACATGTCAGTTGAAGGCCGTCAGCTGTGTGTTTGCCTCTCAGGCAGATGAATAGTGCTACTTCCTGTAGGTTTTACATGACGAATGTTCTCTGAGTGCCACAGTGAGTGAAGTCAGGAAACCCTGCTTTTGGAAGAAGTTTGCTGTGTGTTACAGAATCAGAAGTTTTATGTAAGGAGCGTGGTCAAGTAAATCTTCATAATACTCTCTTGATTAATCCAAAATGAGCTTATGGTGCTGTTGTACATTGGAGATCTACCGTACACACCACACAGAGCGGACAGAACAGATTTAATTCTGGTAAAGAAATAGTACTGAATATGCATCTGCTGTAAAACATTTAACATACAATAAGATTTTACAACATGTAATTTTTAGATCAAATAGCATTTGCAAAAAGTAAAAATATTTTAAAGATATACATTGAGTTGCAATAATAAAAATATTTCTGAAGCGAGCCGTATATTTAAATGTAATATTGCTTGCAGTTATGGCTGCGTAATAGAATTTTACGGTAATACAGTTTTGGTGAGAGTGGTTCTTACTGTGAACATTTTTGTAAAATAGGTTAGAAAAAAAGGTATTCACGTTGTCTCTTGAAGAAAACTCTTAACGCTTGGAACAATTTCAAACAATTCATTTATATGGTTAAAATAATCTGTTTTAACCAAAAATAATTTCTCTTTGTCCCAGAAATCTTAGAAGCATTTATTTTAGGGACGAGCTGTACAATACTTAAAAGGATGAGGATTCTTGTTCTTGGCTTTTAATTATTGATGTTTACGACAGCTTCTGTTCACTTATTTAACTTTGTAGAAAAACTATTAGCCATTCCTTATCTTTTCCATTATGGCAAGTTCAGACCTTTTCTGCTTTTCTGAACTCCTTTTGGATGTAGCAGACTACTGCAGCTCAGCAAGGTTGAGGCCTGCAGTTAGAGAAGTGTCACTCATTTGTTTCATCATTACATTCTGGTTTGTCTGCATTTTAGGTAGTTAAAATTGCCTTCTTTATTTGCATTGTTTGGGTTAATTTGACAGCGTATCAAAATGGATGGTAACTACATGTGAAGGGCACTAATGGTTGCTGTTGAAAGAGCAAGGAGTATGTTGTACCTAAATTGTTATGGGGACTCCAGTGGTTGTGATGGTGAGCAGAGAGCAGTCTGGTTTTCCTGAGGGTCTTCCTGTTCTGATATCTGTGCAGTTGTTCCAGTTTCCTCTTTTCCTTTTAAACACAGGGCACTCAGCAAATATAGCAGAAGTTTTCACATCTCTTGACAAAGGGGAGGAGAAACTTGGCTTCCATTTGCCTTAACTTGTCTTGTAATACTGATGGCTCATCACACTTGTCTGGGATGGTTACTTTGTGCCTTTTAAGCTCTGGTACTGTTGGGATGCTGAAGAAATTGGTGATAGATTTCTTTGTAATTTTATCCTTTCTATTCAGGAAATGAGATTGAATAGGAGTTTGTATTAAACAAACAAGAAACCCTACAGATTTTAGGCTATGTCAGGCTTATTTACCTGGTTTGACACTTACATGTTCCCTTACAATGACCCGAGACTTTTCCACAGTTCATAGATAGGCTCTGAATTGATGGTGGATGTACACCGGGGTAGAAACAGGATTGTTCAATTTATTTCTTAGGAACTTTTACAAACAGCTGTGAACAGTTGGTTTTGCAGCATAGTTTTAAGTAGCTTTGATAAGAATATTTGTGCCGTTACATTTTCGCACAGCACAAAAACATAAAATGAGGAAGTGTGGAAGGTGAAAAATGGAAGAAATTTATCTAGCTGTTTATGTGCTGTTTAGTGGTATGTTTTCTGAGAACCATATTTATGTGCACTGATAAAAGATGAAGTTTTGTATAAAGACAGGACAAAAAATAAAAATCCATTTTTCTGTACTCTCTCATGAAAAAACATTACAGTAACATGCTGACACCTGGGCTTTTCGTGGAGGCACCTTTTGCTGATAGTATGGAGTGAAAGAACATATGATGCTTTCTGGAGAAGTTTGAAGGAAAAATGGGGGAGAATTTATTTGGTGCATTTCTTAAGTGTGCTTTATAATAAGGAACGTTTGCAGGAAAATAAAATCCTTGTTAGGATTAGCCTGCTGCTTTTTTCTTACCTAATGCTGCAATCTCTGATGATGGTATCACAAATGGCTCCTATGCAGAGTATTATGATCCAGTGATTTGGGATTATGATTTCGTATGAAAACATTAAAGATGGAATATGCAATGTATTTTCACAAAATGTTGGTTTTGTTACTTGATAACCAGTGGTTTAAAAGCAGTGGTAAGTTGGAACTAGCTATCGTGATGGAATAAATTACTCTCAAAAATTATAATACTGATTATTACTTTTTCCAAATATATTTTGTTATTAAAAGTATTAATAGATTGTTAAAATGAAGTGTGGCAGCATGTTGTTTATCAGTGAAGTAGCTTCTTATTTTTGGCACTTTTGGGTTATATGGGGCTCCTGGGAAATGTTACTGTATATGTTGGTTAATATTTTTTTTTCCTACTTTCAATACTTAACTAAGGCAATAGGAATTACCTGATTTAAGGCTTTGTGATAGAATTTGCATGCAAAAGGTTATCATTAATGACGCAGTGAATTAGGAAGGTAAATTGTGATTTGGCGTGTGTGTGTGATTATACTCTGTATACTCTGCCCTGGTGAGTCCACGTCTGGAGCACTGTGTCCAATTCTGGGTTCCTGAGTTCAAGAAGAGCGGGGAACTTCCAGAGAGAGTCCAATAGAGAGCCACAAAGATAATTGGGATCTGGAGGAAAGGCTGAGAGACCTGGGGCTGTACAGCCTGGGGAAGAGAAGACTGAAAAGGGATCTTACCAATACTTACAAATGTCTAAAGGACAGGAATCCAATGGACGAGTCCAGATTCTTTTCAGCAGAGACCAGAGACAGAATAAGGGGCAGTAAACACAAACTGGAACATATGAAGTTCCATACGAACTTGAGGAAAAAGTTCTTTGCATTCAGTGTGATGTAGCACTGGAACCCAGAGATGGAGCCCAAAGAGTTTGTGGAGCCTCCATCTCTGGAGATATTCAGAACCCTCCTGGTTGCTTTCCTATATAACCTGCTGTAGGGAACCTGCTCTGGCAGGGGATTGGATTAGATCATCCAGAGGTCTCTTCTAAGCTCTATGATTCTGTGGTTCTGGGAAGTCCTCAGGTAATACTGAGTATTTAAGAAAGAGGACAAAAATGCAGCTCATTGCTTTTGGCTGAAGATGCAGAAATCTGTTCCTGTGTATTTTGGGAGGAATTGGTTCTATCACATTTGCCTATAGTGGAACAGAATTGAGTTTCTGTCCAGTTGTATTGGTATTAGTGTCAGATGATAGATAGGATGACAAATGCTGCTTGTATGTCATTTTTATGCTTCTCGGGTAGTGAGGCCACACCTGTACGACAGAGCATCCTTTAAACTTGAAACACCTGTAGAACTAGTTGTTCAATTACCTTCAGTTTCCAGCACTGAAAGAAGTGTGGTTTTTCAATGACTTCCATTTCTTATTAGGCTGTGATGTGGTTTTACATACTGCAGGTGAAGGGAAAATAAGGAAGTTCTGCAGTTGTTATTTTTTTTAGTGATGCTTTGGCTGTGTGAGATAGAGGTAAAAGACTAAATAAAAGATAAATATTGTAGATCCCCTTTAAATGTGGATGTTATTAAAAGGAAAAAGTAAGCTGTGGAAGACTGAAACTTCAAGGAAGTTTCTTAGAGTTCTTCAATGAAGAACTTAGTGAAAGTTACAGCATTGCTAGAACATCTGATCTTGTCATTATGGTATACCTAAGTCCGAATGAAATCTATGGCTAGTTGAAGTTATGTCTAAGAAGTCTTCTTTTATTTTCTAACCGCTTGTTTATTCTGATTCATGAAATGTCTGTCTGAATTTCGAGTATTTAAAATGCAAAAATGGTTACTGAAGTGCCAGAATTGCAAAAAGTGGAACACTGTCTTATCAGGAAATAAGTGAATACATAATTGCTACCATAACCATTTACCACTGATCATTTTAAGTGTTAAAAAAAAAGGTGCATCTGAAAAGTGAACTTTTTTTCCTGAAAATTGAAAAATGTTCTTACCTCAGAAGCATTGTATTTATAAACTTCAGTGATTTTATTTTTTTCAAAATAGAATTCATTTGCAAAAGGAAATATCAGAGCATATGGCCAGTAAGGCATTCAGACTGTGAAAACAGGACTTTGGGGTTTGTTCTCCATGTATCTTGACAGACGAAGAGCATACCAGTTCAAGTTGTGGTGAGGTAAACTGTTCAGGGCCTGGAAGCTAAGTGGCATTTTTAGTTCTGGAGGTTCTGTTTATGTTTCAAGCAATGGTGTTATGTTTGTACCCATTATTAAGGTTTAGATTATGTTGCTTGATTTGCTATTTTCTTAGGGCTATAATAATAATTTCATATTTATATCTGTATTGAACCTTTCAGTATCGACTAAATTAACAATTGCTGTAGTACACAGATAACTCAAACTAGTGTATTTTTCAACCATCTGCCTTTGTATGTATAATATGACATGTATATTGAGATATCTGTCTTCTAACATGTAGAATTATAATGGCAAATGTTGGCAGTTTGGTGCATTGCTGCAGGTTTCTGCTTTAGCATTTTAACAGTGCTGGCTTAAATACTTGGCAGCTCCTTTTGTGTGTGTTGTGGTGCTTTGCGTAATGGTTGGTGAAGCTTCTGGGGTTTGAGCTGGGGTATGGGGGAGTATCAGAGCGTCAGAGTAGAGTCCAGTAACAAGAAATTCCACATTTGTCGCATATTTGTGCATGTACAGATCTTTTCTGGGAATTTTAGCTTGCATGAATGATTGGATGAAGTTTTTTGGAAGGATATTATCAACACATACATTCTTCAATGTAAATGACTTTCAGTTCTGTGAAGAAACGAATGACAGAATCCTGCCTTGTGACACTGCACATTCTCTACAACCATTGACATATTTGCAGAACTTGATTAGCTTTAGTAATGTTTCTCTTTTTAATCAGATATGGCTTTTACAGGATATTTCACCCTGCATATGAACCATGTATCCAAACTTGTAATCTCAAAGCATGTTGCATTTGACAGGGAACAGCCTGCCAATTGATTAAGATGAGGCATTGACTTAGAAGTAAGTCACAATCTCTTTCATTTACCTTTCTTTTTGAAACATCTTTAAAAAAAAAAAAACAAAAAAAGCAAAACAAAAAACAAAACAACAACCAAAAAAACACTACCCCAGAAAATAAGAAGATTGTAAAGTATTACAGATCAATTCATTATTAATTATGGTGGTTCAGTAATAGACTCTGCACAATGAAAGAGTGCTCACTATTCTAATCTTTAAACGTTTGCAACAACCATTGTTTATTTCTCTTTCTAATCCCCACTGCAACTCCCATGTCCTTTGGGCTCAAGAGACGAGCTGTTACCTGTAGCAGAGTGCTTCAGGGCTCTACTATCTGTGTTTTGTCATGGCTTTCAGAGTTTGTTAGTATATTTATAGGAGAAGACAGTTAAGCTTCTTCATTTAAAAAAGAAAAAAATATTTATATATTATGGAGAGGACCAGTTATGTTACAATTATTTGCAGGAAATACAAAACTAAGTAGGCAGTTCCAGGTACCTGGCTATTATTGACAACATCAGTGAAAACATCCAGAGACGAATCATAATCAGAGCATAATCTATTATTTGGCCAGAAATTTATTTCAAGAGAATTAGAAGAAGAGGAGAAAAAAAATGCACTAGGAATGGGCACAAATTATTATTGTGTGTGTTTTTCTAATTCATTGTAGAATATAAAATATCTGTGGTACCTTTTCATTGGTTGTTTATCATTTTATGTGCTTACTTTAGCTTGGAAAATGTGTTCAAACATCAAAACACTCAGTCATTTTGAGTGAGCAGTGAAGAATGTTACACTACCTTTTTTTTTTTTTTTTTTTTGGACGTAGACTTGAAGGACTTGCTTTTATATTCTTATATATATGATTCCTTGATTTTTTTTTTTTCTTTCTTTTGTGTGAACTGGAGTCAAAGCCAATTAAAATAATTTCTGCATTGCATCTGAGTTGGACCCAGCTTTATGAAAAAAATAAAGATTTGGAATCTTATATATTGGCAAAATTCTACCTTTGGCTCTAAGTGTTTAACTTCGGGGTTTTTTTTATGTTTTCATATAACTAGCTCTCTGGTAAAGTAATTTGTTTCCTGAGTAGATACTTCGATATTCCATGGTTTATCCGATGGTTGGTATGCGGTATATTTTTGAAAATGGAAGTTATAGTATGAAGCTGCTAGTTGGTTATAAAGGTGAAGTCTCCTTTTCCTGCTGTATTTGCACATCATATCCTTCACCCCTCCTTTTTGCTTTTCCTTTAAGCAGGCAGCAGCTGCAAGTGATTGGAGAGGGCCAGATGGCTCCTGTCAAGTCTAGGAAGGAGGCAGGTAGTAGAAGTCCAGGATTTTCCTTTTCATCCTGAGGTAGCAGAAGAGGTGACTGAGAGACACCTCCTTGAGTTGTTTGTACATGTGTATTTGCACTGCTCCTTGCTCATCGTCCTTTTCTATGGAATTTGCTGATTGTGATTGTGAAAATATAGTTCTTTTCCTCCTAAATGTACATAATGGTTGAGATGTACCTTCCAGTAATGAGCATTTTTATCACGTATTTGTGTAGTTATTCTGAATGAAATTTTGGTTCCCATTATACAAAAGATCATAAAGAATACATTTATTCCAAAGGTCTTGAATTAAATAAGCAAAGACTGAAGGTGAGACTTGAACCAAACTGTTATGCATTCAATCATTCTGTAGGTCATTACAGAGCTATCTGTGTAACCGTTATATTTAAGCTCCGTTCCAAATACAGTGATGTTTGAGATGGGCTTTCTAATCCATACAGTTGTTTTAATGTACTGAAAGCCTTGCTTTTCAGGTTTTGTGTTAGTGGTAAGCACAGCTTTCAGACAAGTGACAAATGAATATTCATGTTGTCAATAATTCCTGAAATGTCAGTAATACTTAATACTAAAATATTAAAAATATTATAATCTAGATTTCTCAAATGCTTAATATTTACTTATCTCTGTGGCTGCACTCTGTACTTCTGACAAGAAAATAGTGTGCAGATTGCAGATTCTGTGGTGGATTTTTTAATAGTTGCTTTTTTTTTTTTTTTTTTTAACGAAAGCCTTAACTATACTTCATCAACTCTTTTTTTTCTTTTTTTTTGTTATTAAGAATACACTCATGAAAGCAGAGTCTTTTGCATTCCAGAAAGACCCTAACTGAGAACTCAATGTTTGTATTTGAAGAGCCCAGAGAGCAAAAAAAAAAAGATTATGAATATTGCTTAAAAATATTGTAGTAATGGGTTTCCCTGATCTGCCCTTCTCCGTTCTCTCCAGAAGAACCACAAACAAACAAACCTTCTGGAGTGAGGAGGATCAGGAGTAATTTCAGCCCCAAAGCAGGAAGTGATTATTGTTTTAGTAAGTCATAAACTGGAAGAAAGGCTGATAATGAAAGCATAATTTTAGGTTATAACTGGGCACTCCTGCAAGTGAGCACTCATCTCCTTTTTCTTACAAACTTCAGTTTATTGTATTTCCTCCGTGGTAATTCCGTTGATTCCTAGAGCATAACTGAGCAGTTAATGCTATTGTGCACTTCTTAGCACCAGCCTACTTAATGGCTGTTCGTGCACCTGTTGGTGTACAAACAAAAGAACAGCATATCGTGGAGTTCTGCTAACTGCCATCCTTAGCTTTCAATCAAAATACAACAGAAAGGAGAAAGAAGATCCCAATCGGCAAGCATTCTATGTACCAGTAATGAGGTCACTTACAATTCATATGGAATACTTTAGATGACCAGATGGTTACACGGTTTTATCTGTTATAATTCGTGTTCGGTATGTTCACGTGAGGGCATGAAATAGCTATGGACATACCACGTTCCTTTTGAGACCCAACACGGAATACCCTTCTAACAGAGAACCACATAGTGGGGGAACTCAAAATCTATTGCTTTCATGAACACCTGTGCATTGATTTTTGCTTTGCTTTTAATTTGTCTATATCTGAAAGTGATGTAAGCAGCATCTGGCTATTCTTATTTAGTATGCCAATGCTGCCAAAAAATCAACAGTTTCCTACTGTACTGCATTTCAGAACTAATGAAGACATAATTATATCCCTGAGCAGGAAGAAGAAATTATGCTTTGTTGGGGACTAGACTAGAATAGAAAGTGTAAAAAACAAAAGTGTTTTGAACCAAGTCAGAAAAGCTATAGCTTCTTTCAAAATCTGTTGTTATTTATTTATTTGTTGCCAGTTGACTGAGAAAACATGGTAGTGATACTGGTGCTTCTATCTTATCCATTCATATTCTCAAGGATATACAAGTGCTTCTTTTCCTTTTAATTTTTTCACATCTATTTGCCATTTTTGATTAGTAGATTCTTGTGAACATTAATAAAAATATGATGATAATTAAAAGCAAGTCATATTCTTCATTGACCTTGTTGATTTGTTTTTACGTATATTCTTGAAAAGTCAGAAAATTATTTACGTTTCATGTGATGCCATTTAATGTTCTGAAAGATAATGTAATCATTTTTCTAGGGGTGCAGTTTTATTTTAGGTCTTTTTTTTTTTTAATTATTTTTAGTGTTGGACTTGACTGTCCAAAAACCTGAGCAACTTCCCTTTGAGCAGGCAGTGGATGAAGTCACCTTCATTGGTTCCTCCAAATCCTATTACTCTGTTGTTATTGCAAGATTATACCTGAATTTACATTCAAAATATTTACCAGGTTTGTGCCATGTTTCTGGTAGTCAGCAATGCTATGTACGCCAGTAGTGCATTTTAGACTGCTTGCTCTTGTGTATTCCTTCTTTTTACAGTACTGTAAATTGATCAGGAGGAGATCATGGAGGTAATTGCTGATAAATGTTTTATCCTCACAATGTAACAGCTGCCACAGTGCAGATGACGAGAGTTCAGCTGCTTCTAAAGATACCTCTGTCTGGAGAAGAGGAGGCTCAGATGAGACCTCATTGAACTCTACAACTTCCTGAAGGGAGGTTCTGATGAGGAGGTGTTTGGCCTCTTCTCCCAGACAACAGGACCTGAGGAAAAGGCCACAAGTTGTACCAGAGGAGGTTTAGGTTAGACATGAGGAAAAACTTTTTCTCTCAGAGAGTGGTCAGGCACTGGAATGGCTGCCCAGGGCGGTGGTGGAGTTGCCGTCCCTGGCAGTGTTCAAGAGGCGTCTGGATGAGGAGCTGCAAGATCTGGATTAGTGCTTGTGGTAGCAGTGGTAATGGGAGGATGGCTGGACTAGATGATCTTGTAGCTCCTTTCCAACCTTGTGAGTCTATCAATCCGACTTGACAAGTATAGTTGTCTTTGTCAGGTGACACATTCCCATAACACCCCTTACATTATCAGTGGTTTTTGGCTAATGAAGTTGGCTTGCTGATTGAAGTGGAGGATCTTAAGTTAAAAAATAATTAAAAATGAAATAGTGTTTTTCAGTGAATTTAGCCTTCTGAGAGGTGCAAGATGGTAGAATGGACTGTTTAGGGTCAGTGTTTTCTTAAATCAGTTAAAGCAGGTAGTACAGCTCTATTTTCAAAATGGAAATAGCCACTGTCGAAGGACATCGTATAGCAACTGTGTGTCATTTTAGCATTTTTATTAGCATATTTTGAACAAGATGTGAAGAGGACAAAATGGCTTCAGCAAAGAGTAACTGTTGAATTTTTCTCAGTGATTGTTGTGAATCTCCTTGGACCATAATTTGAATCCTTAAAACCAGTGTAGTTTTGCATTTTTTTTCTTTCCCAAAATACATCTTCACCGTGTGGCGAATTACAGAAGAATCACAGAGTTTGCTCAACTTCAGTGTAATATATGATAGTGATCTGGTGTAGGTTATGATAATGATTTAAATACAAGCTTGCTGTAGTTATTCTTCTGTTGATTTTTTTTTTTCCCCAAATGAAATCATAAAATTGGATAATAGGAAGGGATATTTTATTGCAACTTTTTTTCTCATTGTACTTTATTTTAGACCAAATGGCCAAGAACACCAGAGGAATAACTTTTAGTGACCGTTCTACAGCTGAGTCCCTTGAGATAATATTTTTGTATTTCACACAAGCTTTTGCTGTAGTTTAGAGTAGATGACTGTAAGTGAGCTAATATGAGTAATACTATGTACACAGGTGGAAAATAAACACGCGCCTTGTTTCTAAGACACCTAAATTTATCTGGTTAGAGACCTGGGAAGCAGGTCTATAATTGAATCAAAGATTATGCTGAATCTTGGTGATGGTAATTCATGATGTAATATATCCTAAAATCACAAGCAAAATGTCCTGAAAAATACTAGGTTTGCTACAAACATTTGTGGTCATCTGCAACTACTGTGGATTTCGGTGGTAGGGGAGTATGGAGTGTTGGAGTGAACTCCTAAGTAAAAAAATAAAAATAAAATGGAGATATATGGGGGAAATAAATAAATAAATAATTTCAAAAACAGGTTTTAGGGGACCTGGATATATGTAACCGTATATGTGATGTCAGTACATAATCTCAGATGTGTGGTGGTACACTGGAAGAAACTTAGCTAACTCAGAAGTATGTCAGGTGATTAGTAGCTGCTGGGAGACAGCCTTCTTTAGACCACCAAAGTTTCAGCTCTAAGTTCATAATCTAGATCGGATAGTATTAGCTCCGTTTGGGAAAATCAAGCAATTCTGCGTTCACAAAAACCATTTTTTGCAAATGCATGTAGGTTACAAGCATTAGATGCTGTTTTGATGCATTAAGACTGATAGTCAGAATGATCTTCTAGTCTGTAAATGTTGTGTATGCTTGTGGTGCTGTAGAAGCTACTGTTTTAGCTTTAAATCTAAGCTGGCATTGAGTCATTGTGTCTATAGGAAGGTGTAAATGAGCAGTGTGAGGTGACCAGTTACAAAGTAATGATTTCCATGGTAGTCCAAAATAAGTCTGCTAAAATCTGTAGAGCAGAGGGAGCTTAGGAGAGTGTCCAGGGGGTCACCAGCATTCCTGGAGCAGGGGCTGGGCTGCTCTGCCTGAAGGAATCCAAGTGGAGGATTTCAGGGCACCCTGTACAGAGGGAAAACACAGGGTGAGACTTGTTTGCTGGAAAGTATGTTGGTCTAAAAGCACTGAAATACTACCCCCTGCTGTTTCTGATGCAGCAGTGGAATGCCTAATGCTTAGCATTATTTACACATGGACTGTTTTAATGGCTCGCTTTCTTCTTTAAGCATATCATAAAATGTAAAGACGTAAAGTATAGCATGTCACAGGAGTAGCTGGTCTTGTCTGTGACCCAGTAGCAGAGGTGCTGTTCAAGTTTGCAGTGAGAGTAAGGCTTCTGCCTCTGTTCTGAGTGGTGAACCTCTACAGAGTGTAGTGCTTCTGAAGTATGTGGTGAAAAGATCTGAGATGTAAGCAAATTCATTAGTTAGTTTGAATTCAAAGGAACGAGAAATGTAGCCTTCTCTTTCAATATCTTACTGATCAGAGCTAACTTAATAGTAGATTCGATCAATTATTTAAACTTCAGATGCAGCCAAAACATACTAAAATCTTTACATAGTACCTTTGAAAAGTTTAGCTTGTTTGCCCAAGTTGCTGTCCACTGTGTGCAGCAGTCACAAGTGTGTGGCAAAGACTGGATAAACAGCAAAATTGTGTCAGCTGGGGTGAGCTGTGGCACCAAAAGTGATATCACTGGTTGCTTCTGCAGACTGCTCGTGTGTAGTTCTGGTGCTTGTGGTACGTCAGCCAGTCTTCTGTCGTGTGTTAAGTCATGTTTTCTATTCATCCAGAGTTGGGGTAGTTATAGGCTGTCTCAACAGCTGAAATAACACATCTGCTGCGATTCTTCTTGAACATTGATAATTTCAGGGTGGTTGTCCAGCAAATGCAGATACAAGGATTTAAGAAATGGCAATACTTCCTTCTTAAGGATTGCTTTCCTTCTACAGAAGAAAATTATCTTTCCAAAGGTCAGATTGGGATACAGGTGCTAAAAAATGTGATTCAAAATGTTAATCTATTTAATAGTGCTCAGTAGAGCAGAGCTAAAGTTTTTCTGATATTTAATCTGTCAATTTGTGTGTCTTTAAGATTTCTTTTGGTGATTGATGTAGTTGCAGCATTCATGAACAAAATATTTAATTTTACTCATTTATTTCTAACTTCAGTTAAGCAGAGTTTAGTTTCTTTGGATAATGTAAAATAGGATTATATAAAAATATATTGCTTTTGGAATGCTTTCTGAACAGTTAATGAAACTTAACAGAAACATTTGCAGTGTTATTTTTCCTCTTTTGTAAATGGAGAAATATGTCTCATATCTCATTGTCTATCTGTCTGTCTATACATATCATAAACAAGCAGTTTAATGTTAAGGTACTACTGGAAGTAAAAGGAACATAAAATGATTTCCTAGAAGAGTTGAAGGACTCCGTGTGTAGACTGAGATTAGTATTCGTGTAGACTGAGATTAGTATTCTTGTGACTTCTTCATCTGACTGACTTTATTAACATGGCTTTTACTACAAGGTGGTCACTGCAAGAGTTCAGCAGCGAGAATCAGAAAAACATGTGCAAATTTTGGACACTTAAACAAACGAACAAAAAACCAACCTAACAACAAAACCACTAAACTCTTCTGATAAAATGATTTATACAGGTTTTCATACCATTGAAGGAAATGTGCTTCAGGGAACAGTGGAGAGGTGTGTTAGGAGCAAATGATACTTAGATTAAATATTGTTAAAAGTTTCCTAATATAAACAGTGAGTTATCACTTCTGTGCAGGAAATAGATAGAATCTCCATGGATGACTTTTTTGTAACAGATCAGACTGGAGTCTGCCAAGAAGTGTCCCTTCAGATTGGTACCTGCAAGCAGTGTTGGACACATGGATAAGGCAGCCCTTCTAAATTTCTTTCCAGTTCTGTTTTCTAGGTTTCCTCATTTCAGGCTCATATGCCAGCTTTTAGAAAACTATGGCAGTCATTGATAAAGTAAAGTGATGCTCATTTATTGGGAGCGAGAGCTACTTTTAAGACATTAAAACCCTTTTTTCTGCTCTCTGAAATTTTCCTATTTCAATGAAAATATCTAGCAGATAATTCAGTCACTATAGTGCATATGTTGATTTTTATTTTTTAGTTTTAAATTTGGTAGTAACTTGTTAGAATGTTTCAAAGTCATATCAACTTCTTCACAGTATTGTTTTCTACAGTAGTGGTGTATGGTGCATGGGCACTATGTCCTTGTCATTTTAAGAGATGAAAGTAGTTATTTAATGTACCCAGATCAGTAGAGAGAGAACTACCAGCCTGCTCTAGTAACAGTAGTAACTGTTAATAAGATTAACGAACTTGCAGTATAAAATTTTGAGAGGAAGACTGGCTGCATGGAAGGCATTGAGATGACAGGAAAGAGTTCTTACTGCCTCTTATTAGTCTTCCAGTTGTGTTGAATAATGGGTCTATTTGTACTGGAAATTTATTAAAATATCACAGAATTACAGGGGTTGGAAGGGGCCTCGAGTCTGACCCCCTGCTAAAGCAGGTTCCCTACAGCAGGTTGTGCAGGTAGGTGTGCAGGCTGCTCTTGAGTATCTTCAGTGGAGGAGACAGCACAGCCTCTTTGGCAGCAGTGCCAGTGCTCTGTCACTCTGACAGGAAAGAGGTTCTTCCTTGTGTTAGTATGGAACTTCCTACGTTCCAGTTCATGCCCATTGCTCTATTGCTGGATTGCACTGAAGTCCACCCCCATCAACTTGACACCTGCACTTTAAATAGTTATAAACACTTAGGAGATCCACTCTCAGCCTCCTCTTTCCAGACGTGAGGTTTAGCTCTCTCAGCCTGTAGTAGACCTTTCAGCTTTTAGAGCATCCCCTCAAGGTTCTGAGAATAAATATGATTTATATCTGCATTAACATACTATGTTATTAAAGTGGTATTAAACTAAAATTAGTATTAAACTAATTCTGTTTTTACTGCTGTTAATGCAATTCTTGCACGGTGTTGAATTTCCTGTGCCTCCTTTGACACCTCACCAGCAATTTTGGAGTGATTGCACAAGTAAGAGCAGTGCTACCTGAATTAAAGGGGAGGGTTTGCTCTTACTGTTGCAAGTAATGATCATTGGTAAGTCTGACAGGTACAAAGATAAGCAAGGCTAAGATGAGATTTTCACAATTAATAGGCGGAAAGTTGGAAGTGCAAATTTGCTTTTAATTTAGCAGGAATACTATTTGGGAAATGGAATTATATATATATTTAAAGTTAATCTTCAAATCAAATTTATAGATGCATATAATTAAATTCTGCAGTAAATATTAAAAAAAAAAGTAACAAGACAAATGACCACTGCTCTTTTGAGTACGCTGTTTTGCATATAAAGATATGGCTGTTGAAACTCGAACAGTATATTGCATGTGGTGACCTCAGTCAACTTTTCCCATTACTGCCTGTTGGCAGTACAGAATTATAGTGCTGTATATTATCTCAAATTACTGATATCTTTGGAAAGATCCATTATTTGAATTGAGGGCAAGCTGAAGTTAAATACATTCTAGCCTCCTGCTCCACGAATGTTGTTTACTTCTGCCTTTCAGTTTAACAGTAGCTCATGTATGTGTTCACACCAGATTCAAAATTGGTCATCCAGCTTGTCCATTCCCTTGGCCATAAATACATTTCTGTAGTTGATGTGTGACAGTAAAATATTATTCCAAGCAGATAATGTAATTATTTGCTTGTCTTCATACGGAATTCATAGAAACGTATATCTAGTTGTTAGTTCCTAGACATTTTTAGTAGAATTTTACTAGTCTGGTTTTATGAAGAATGTTTTTCATGCAATTTCACTATGTGTCTGCCTTCAGGTGCTTTAGAACCTGTTGACCAAGTTCAGCCAAGATTGATGGAGAGAAGCGAGCCTCAAATTCCAATAACCACTATGATAATTAGCAGGTGCATAAAGGAAGCAGACCACAGAAATGCTGGCAATGTAGGATGGTTAGGGACACAGTGTGTTCTGGGTATAGTGGGCTTTTGACCCATGGGCCCCTGCATACCAGCATGAATGTTGTTCTAAATCAGTTGTAGGTTGTAGTGTGTGTCACTCCTTGCTCTGTCAGTTGAAGGGGTGGGAAATATGGGAGCTGGGAGAAGTCTGCAGGTCTGCGGTGGGCATGGGAGGAAGAAAGCAGTGACTGCCAAATGTGAAATAAAGATTTGAGGGCACAGTTTAGAATGTGCTGCAGTACTGTGATAAGGAGCTCGCATTTTTTGCATGGGCCAAAGGGATAAGTATATATATTAATGGAATATGAGGAATATTAACCCAGATCCATGATTCATTATTTCTGTTGCTCACAGAGTGATTTAAAAAGCATTATGTTTTCTGTCGCTTCTTCTCTTGGTATACTGTTTGGGTTTTTTTGCTTGGGTGGTGGTGGTGTTCACTAACCTGCTATGGTTAAAGAACAGAAGTGGAATTACAGAAAATTATCTGTACTGCTCTTAGTGTCATAGGAGGTAGATATGAAAATTTGTATAGTAGTATAAAATTGCGTTAATATATTTGGCTTTATATTTTTAAATGCAACGAGTAATTGGCACACAAAACCTAAGTGTAAGAACTGAAGCACTGTATGCTTGAAAAGCTTCTTGTTTTGCATAGCAAATATTTTTGTCCTACAAAACTTAAAGAAAATCGTACAAACTTGATTGCTTTACCAACTAGACGTTGCAGCAAGTTAACAAATCTTCCAGCAGGGTGCAGTCTTTTCTAAGGATTTCTAACACCTTCAGCTTAACACGGTTTACATGCATTTTGTGTGTAAATATTACTTTGCACTACAGCTGTTAAGCAGACAATCAACTTTGTTTTGGAGCGTGCGCTTTTAATTGTACTGTCTGTGTGTTGTGATTGTGTTTAACACCTGAGACAAAATTAGATGGGATCAATTTCATTGTAGTGTGGAACCATCGGATTCCAGCTGAGGGAAAAATGAAGGTCTGTCCCACTATTTTTAGTTCTCCAGAATGAAATATTCCTTCTCCTCTCCCCCCCCCCCCCCCCCCCCCCTCCTCACTCATTAAATAAGATCACTGTTGCTTTGCATCAATAAATAGATTCAGATAGGAGTGTGCTTTTTCCATTCAAATTAATAGGATGTTAACATCAAAGCTTAATTGTATTTAAATGCTTCACACTTCTGAACAACTAGCCAAAATGCAGCTACCCAGCTGAAATGGCTGATATTTCAGTAGCTGCCTTCTGACTGGGTAGAGTTGCAAGTCATAGGATGAAATTGGAGCCATTTGCTACCTCTGCAAGAAAAATACTGTAAGCTGATGTTATGTTTGTCTTGACTAGATAGATACTAAACAAATGTATAACTTGTATTGTAATTAATTTTGTTTCCTAGGAGACATAAATAGCAACACTATGTAATTTTAAATGTAATAGAGAAACGCTTGTAATTTGGCTTGCTTATAGTGATTGTGAGCAACAAGTGCTGCAGCTGAAGGCAGTTTGTTCAGTGAGCTGAGTATTTCTTATTTGTTGTGTAGGTATTTCTACTTTGACCTAGGAAGAGGATGACATAAATCCTTTGTGCCATAAGCAGACTGACTGACTCCTAGGTCAGCTTAGTTTTGTCTACAGAAAGTCCAGTATATCACTGAGGGTATATCTGTGTTCTGTAGCACCAGCTCTGGTATTTCAAATATGTCATTCTTTTGGCTTCTGCATATTACTATTAAAACTCCTAGTGTTGACTGCACGAAAGTGTTTTCAGCACATAATGTTGCATTCTGTGGGATGATACTTGCACCCAGCACGTATTTCATGTAGAGCCTTTGATGGTACTTGAAAACAAGGTAACAAACCATTCGTCACTGACAAGATTTTAGTGCTGGGGCATCAAGAGTGACAAGTCAGAAGAATTTCACAGATATGTCATATGTCATGTCTAATTCAAAGACTTGTATTAATTATTTGAAAGTAAAATAATTCTCATTCTTATCTAGGAAAGAGTTAACATCTAAAAAAAAAAAATAAAAAAAAATTCAACTAATCTAGAAGGTTACCAGTACTGAAAGAATGAGCTCTTACATCTTTCTGTCCAGAGTTGTGAACTCCCACTGCTTTTTTTTTTTCTTTTTCCTTTCTTGTCTTTTTTCTCCCTTCTCCTTTCTAATTGGCTCTGGCTTGTTTTTTTGTTTGTTTGTTTTTTTATTTTTTTAATATATTTTCTTCCAAAATTGAATGAAAAATATTAATCTGGGAAAGAAATAGGCAGGATATATTGCCTGTGTTTCAGTAATTAGGCCTAGCTTGGAGAGTATTTTTGTCTCTGATGCACTGTGAAGTAGTGAAAGTTGTGTAACAGTAGTGGGGTTGCATAGCACAGCTAGGAATGCGAGTGAAAGATTGGACAGTAACTAACCCACATGTGAAGTGCTTTGGCAGGGCAGCATGACTTGATCGAACTTCTGGCTCTGGAGTCATATCCTCCTTCGTGCAGCTTTTTGGTGCTCTTAGGACCTGAAATTCTGCTAATTCAGCCACTGTGCTGTGAAAAAAATTGTGTGTTACATTCAAGTGCAATTTGGGTTTTATATGCACATCTATGCACTTCTGAAATTGTATATGTTTTTTAGTTTTTGTCCATCTTTCTGTATTGAAATGGTTTGGCACAGGGTCATTCAAACACCAGAGGGAGCAGTAATGCTTTGCTAGGGTAAAGTATCAACATAGCAACTGCAGCTGAATTTGCTTTTTTGCTCTGGACCTATGCTCTCCAGGTCTAGTAGGTTCAAAAAAAAGATGAGTACAGAAACACTATCATCTTGCTGTCTGCATTTCTGTACACAGGCTTTTCTTTATGATTGAACTCAGAGGACTCAAAAAAGACAAAAGAAGTTTGTTTTGCTGCTAGTTTACTACTACTTTTGCTACTATTTCTAGCTATCAGGCAATACTGGGGCAAAACCGTGTTGGAGATAAACCAGTTATTTTTAAGGCTAGTTAGTGGCTTGAAGTATAGCCTAATACTATCTCTGTCTGCTAATTGGTGTGATCACTATACATTCCTACACTGTGTTAGAGGTTTTGTTTTGAACTTATGTTAAGCAATATAAGGGATGGATCTTAAAATAGTGAGATGCTAAACCTGATTAAAGGTTTCTGCATCATTAAAGGAATGCCAGAGGTCTAAAACCTTTACTTGAATCAAAATAAAATATTTTTAGAGAAGTTTAAATATGAACTGTAACTACATCAACTTGTATTCAAGTAATCACAGAATCACAGAATGGCCAGGGTTGGAAGGGATCTCAAGGATTATGAATCCCAACCCCCCTGCCACATGCAGGGCCACCAGTCTCCACATTTAATACTAGACCAGGCTGCCCAGGGCCCCATCCAATCTGGCCTTGAACACCTCCAGGGACGGGGCATCCACAACCTCTCTGGGCAGCCTGTTCCAGCACCTCACCACTCTCTCTGTAAAGAAATTCCCCCTGGCATCCAACCTAAATCTTCCCTCCCTCAACTTAAAACCATTCCCCCTTGTCCTGCAGTTATCAACCCTTTCAAAGAGTTGATTGGCTGTAGGCTCCCTTTAGGTACTGAAAGGCTGCAATGAGGTCACCCCACAGCCTTCTTTTCTCCAGGCTGAACAAGCCCAGCTCCCTCATCTTGTCCTCATAGGGGAGGTGCTCCAGCCCTCTTATCATCTTGGTGGCTCTCCTCTGGACCCTCTCCAACAGCTCCCTGTCTTTCTTGTACTGGGGGCTTCATACCTGGACACAGTATTTGAGATGGGGCCTCACAAGAGCAGAGTAGAGGGGGACAATCACCTCCCTGTTCCTGCTGGCTGCCCCTCTTCTGATGGAGCCCAGGATACCATTTGCTTTCCGATCTGCAAGAGCACACTGCTGGCTCATGCTAAGCTTTTAATCCATCAGGACCCCCAGGTCCTCTCCACAGGGCTGCTCTCAAAGGACCACTCCTTCCAGTCTCTATGGATGCCTGGGATTCCTCCAGCCCAAGTGCAAAACTCCGCACTTTGCTGTTTTGAATCTCATTAGGTTCACCCAGGCAATAATTTGATTCTGCCGTCTTCCAGTTGTGTGTTTGATTATATTGTGATAAAACCAATGTAAATTGGCCCTTCAGAGACCTGTGAAATTTAATGGGGATAAGTATATGGTTGTAAATTATTATTTTTTAATAATATCCATTCATTGGATCTATCAATGCAAATAATAATAATAATAATAATAAAATAGTTGAGAAAACACCAGTAATATCAAAAACTAGTGTAAAGATGTGTCAGACTGTTAGTAAGCGTGTGCTGACAAAGTTATGTGATATCTCTAGACTGGATCCTGATCATGCTTTAATAAACTGGTTGGCTCATCTTCCTTCTCCTCCCTCTCTTACTACTGCCATAGTCTGGGGTGAATTGCTCTGTAGGCTGCTGATTAAACCCTAGGTATAGGTTTTGCATACAGTCTAACTGGGAAAAACTGAAGCTCTTGTCCTGCCTTGTGCCTCTGCCTGAATCTGTGGTCTGTGCTGAATTAGCACTGTTTGCCTCTGCATCTGTGTGCTTTAATTGCTGGGCGGGCAGCCTGGCTGAGTGCAGGTGGTAGTTGTGTGGCAGAACAGACATCCCTCCAGGGCTGTGACACCTCCCGTTTGGAAAGGGAGGTTCAGGGAAGTACATCTGCAAGGAACTACAGCTGTGTGTGTTATTTCCTGACTTGACATGGCAAAATTGTAGTAGGAACTGTAGGTGAAAGAGTTAGAGATGGTGAGCTGGCTGCAGCCTCATTGCGGATAGGATTTCTTGAATGCTTTTTGTGCTTGCTCAAATCATTTAAAATGATATGTGGCTTTGTGGACAACTTGTTAACATATGTGGTGCAATGTATATACTCTGCATAAAACCCAGTCTATGGTGTTTGCATACAGTTCATGTGAGGTGGGACCTTTTCTGAGCAGACTCAGGAGGCTGTTGGTTCTGGCAGACATGCAGTCATAGATGGAAATCAAATGGCTGAGGCTGCTGCTGTTGTAAAGCTGCCACCTTATGCTTGTCCCACTTTCCAGCTGATGATGTCAAATGTTCTCATGAATCAGCTCACGGGCCACCTATTTTCAGGTAAAATCATCTGATTCCAGTTTGCCTTGAAGACATTGGACTGAGAGCAACAGTGATTCATGAGCTGATTCAGGAGTGGAGCAGCTGCCTTCCTTTAGGAGCAGCCACATTTATCAAAAGGGAGGGGCAGGAGGCTGGGTGGTGACAGCTTCTATTGTCTGATTTCTATCTGCTGGTGCATGTCTGCTAGAACCTTATGCTAGTTTGCTCAACATGATGCTAAAACTCACGTCAGTAGCTGACAAGTGTACTGCATGTGTTACAGCACAGAGTGTCTAATCTCAACTAGCACAACTTGATACCTTCTGAACAGTGCAATTTGAAACCCTATTTGAGAAAGGGCCAGCCAGTCTAGTTGGATATGCAAGTCTTAAAGTAATCATTTCTAAGTCAGGAAATTGGCAGGTATGGCAGAGATGAATTTCTGGGAAAACAGATGTGGGTAGTATTAAGAAATATGACACTATGGAGAAAAGTAGACAATCCTGAGACTACACATTCAGTTTAACTTTCCCCATGTTATCATCATGGTAAGAGGTGCACTGTGTGGCACATTTCTAAGTTGGAACTTTTTTTACCAAATGTAAATTGTTATTTTTCATTTTGTTATCCAAAAAGCTCATTAGATGGTTGTAATCCTCTGTCACTAAATTAACCACAGGAGCTTTTGTGATCCTAGCCCAGTGTGAAGTCAAACAAATATGAAGTTCTCTTGTAGTAGCACTTAACTGTATGTTACAGCAGCATACCATATTTTATGCCTTTCTACATTGACAATGTGTTTTTTCTTCACAAAATGAGGACCATGCCATTGATGTGTTTATAATATAGCAAGTTAAAACTGCCCTTGTAATGTTTACTTTTTTTTCTTTGTAAATGGCTATCAGTATTTCATAGTATTACATCATTCTGATGCGTACATGGCTAAAAATAAACAATAATATTTTCAGTTTTTTTTATGTACTCCTTTGGACTACTGATGTTCTCATGACACAGACAGTACCAGTGCGGGAATGATGTAACCACTGCTCTGATAACAGAGTTGTTTGTTGCACTGTGAAATGACTTAAGTTGACTCTAATCAATTCCTAATTTCAGTAACCAGATGTCAGTCTGGATTTAAACAATGTATTTTCATCATGTTTACACTTTAAACTTCTCGATTTCTTTACTGAAAAAACAAACAAAAAAACACAAAACCAAACAAATCAAGGATCATGCAAGCTTGAACTCATAGGTAGACTGAAGAAAGATTCCCAGGAATCCTTTGGTCTGCCTTCCTTTTCTGAGGCAAGAAGGGAGTAGAGAGAGAATATCATGTGAGATGTTCAGTTGCTCGCATGTAATGGTTAAAAAACAAAACTTGGGAAGGTCTCACCTAGTTGATGTTCACTGTGTAGCCCACATGTCCTTAGAGTGCTGCGTGGCAGAAGGCTGTGCTGGGGGACTGCAGAGCAGGGGAGGAATGCTGGGGAGGCTCATTGGAAACTTACAGAGATACACTTGCAAGTACAAAGGTACTTCTGAAACTTTACCTTTGATATGACTGTATTTGATAGGCTAGAAGGGTAGGAGATATACTTGGAATCATTACAAACTAGTTTTTGTCGGCCTGATTTGTCACCACCCAGACATGAAGAGATTCAGAGGTTCATTTTATCAGACATTTTTTATCATTTAGATTTATTTTCAGTCTGCTTCTCCAATTGAGCAATCCCGGGCTCTTTTAGTACTTCTGTATATCACAGAGTACTTTATTTTACTGTCCCCTTCTTACTGACATCACATAAAAGCTAAGTAACTTGCACAAAACCAGCTAGCCCGTGGCAAAAATCCTAATGTTTGCCAGGTCTTGGCCCACTGCTTTTAGTATAACTGTTGTTGTAGTCTTTATTTTTCTCTTTCCTCAGTGTTTTAGTGGAATTTAACTGGTTCCTAACTTCTAGAAAGTAATCGCTAATAATGCTGGAGAAAGAAGACAGAAATGTGGTGCTCACCTCCACCTGGTAATTTCATTACACCATTATCATAGTATTTTTTAAATGCCTGGGAGGGAAATTACCTTCTTTTTTCCCAGTCTACTGTTAGAATTTTTAATAATCCCTCTCATTTAATTGCACTCCTTCGTATCCTACTCGTTTGTCGCATGCCAGATCAGCTGTGTGTAGCAGAGCAAGCTGTGCTCGGTGTGCCAATCTGTGCTGGCTCCCTTTGCTGCTGCACATGCAGCCTGTAACAGTCCTGCTTAGGGCTCCCCCACCCTTTGCTCTTAGACACACCCTTTATTCTTGTGCTGAATGTGGTCTTTGTAATTTTTTATTCGTTTCCTTGATATTCTTGCCCCTTTGTTACAAGCCTAGGGTGTTACATAGGAAGAGTGTGGAGCTCTCCCTGTCTTAAATCTCTTCTCATATTCTTCTTGTATCTTCCTATCGCATGACAAAATACTGATGCATGAGACTGTTTTGATAAACTGAAACTTGATACATGCAGTTTAGAAGGTACTTTTTCTTTTTAAAACCAATCTTTTCCTTATAGTGGCCCCAGCATGTTGTTTTTAAGCCCTCCATGTGTTGTACAAACATACTGCCTAGAAATGTGGCTGCCTGGCTTTCTTGCATGTGTTCACTGCAATCCATCTGGTATGCTCCAGCTCCCAGGAGTTTAACACTTTAAAAAATATTTAATAACTCTTTCTGTGTCCTTTCCCAAAGGAAAGCTACCTGGAATAAACGTTCAGGCCATTTGGGACATGAGTTAGAACTCTTGGTCCATTTAAAACAAATGAACAAAAGCCTCAGTTGCATTTTTCTTAGGCAATTAAGACAGAGGGCAACTTGCTCAAGTGGTGCTGGGACTGCATTACTGGCTCCAGCCCGTATTTGTATTGGCCAAGGTTAATTCAACACAGCTTATGTCAGATGTGGATTTCAGTCTAGCCGAGAAAAATGACTTCTATGCCGACTGTCTCTTAAAGTTTAACTACAATTGTTTGCTGTGGTAGCTTGGAAGAATTGCAAGGCAGCCTTTGCTCTTTGGGCTCAGGCAAGCTTCATTTGGCTCCATCAGCAGCTGGGTCTGGCCTGGCTGATCATTACTGCTCCTGGTCCTGCTTGCTCACCTGAAGAATCTTGTAAATACCTTGCTGGTTATAGTCAGTCAGCAGACAGTTTGTTTTAGCTGTTAGTGTTAGATAGCTTTATGAAACAGTGCTTACCGGTTTCAAACGATTTACAGCTACTTTCTGCTGTTTGCTGCCTGCTTCTGCTGGCATTCAGAATTGTTGTAGCAGGGTTGGCTGAGCAGTTCATTGTGAACCTTCCTGCTCTGCTGCAGGCCGGATCAGCCAGGTTGGTTCAAATAGCTGAAGTGAGCGGTCGA